>JAOEHI010000348.1:0-13862 GCA_025447815.1 Percopsis transmontana
TTGGATTGTTATTTCGAACGTTGTTATCCAGCGCTTTGGCTTCGTTTAGTGGACAGAAATGTGTTTGTGTTTGCGTTTGCGTTGCTGTCTCCAAAGACGGCCACCATAGCTTCTCCTTCGTGTTTGTAAAGGGAGGGGTAGGCCGTGAGTGACAGGCTGTTTGCATGCTCACCACTAGATGTCACTAAAAACTACACACTGGCCCTTTAAGAGCTATACATATTGTGTCATTTCTTAGAAATGATCTGTGAGAATATCTGCTCTGTAGTGATGTGTGGGTCAGGGTTTTTTAATACCCGCACCCACCTGACCCGTTATGAGAGCCAATCTGCCAATCCGTTGATAAACCACCAGAACCCGACCCACAAACCGCTAACTTTAGCCTGTATAGTGATGGCATCCATATCATAGAGTAAGAGATAATGTTTTCTTTTTAAATGCACATTTGAAAAGGGACAGACACTGGTGTAGACAAGACAAGGCCACAGCAGTGAGCAGTGTTGCATTATTTGATTTTTGGGCTGTTTGCCCAAACGTTAGCATAATACATAGATTGCAAGGCATAGCCTATTGTATTTTCTGGGTCTGGGTCTAGGCTACTAAATAAACAGACAACATTCCAAACAGTATTTTTTAGTGTTGAATAGCAGAAAAACAAGTAATGAGAGGACCTGCTGGGGAAGTTGATTTAGATTTTTTTTACCGCGCCCAAAAGTATTTTGACCAATCAGGACCTCTTTTCCCTGATCCTGTTCCTGCGAATATACCTTGCCTGTCAATTACATGAATGTGCCCACACAGCTACAACAGGTTTGTCAATGGCGCTTCGCAATGGTACACCAACAGGCTCCAGAGGGAGGGAGCAGAAGAGGAGGGGGTGGGTTTTTGGGTTGTTCATTTTCAAACTCTTACTCTCTTTTGTTATTTTAGCCAGGTCTCGTTGCAACTCTTAAATCCTACCTACATCTGCTTTAAGGGTGACATATGCAGACATATTCTTGAGTGTGGAGTTTATTTAATGTGTCTCAACAAACCAGTAGACAGGCACCATGTAACTATTATTAATATTATTACTATTTCCAATGTGTTTTAAACCAAACTTGATTAGATCTCACCGTGCGGTCGGGACCTGCTGAGACCAGGAGTCACCATGAAGTGGGACAGAGTTCCCAGAGAGCCTGGATCCCTCTGGAGGAATATGGCTCCACTGGATCTATTAGCTGCCAGAAACGTTCCGCGGTCCCTGTAGGACACCAGTCTGAACGGGCCTTTTCCAAGAACTGTTGAGCCAAGACACACCTGAACGTCCATTCTGACAGTACAACTAACATCTAATATGAAGAGTCTTATCTTTGTGGTACTACTTTACATTAAGTGTTGCTTAGAAAGGTTTCTTTAGGCTTCAATCAAATTTACATAATTCGCAATAAAGCATCAATGACTATAAGCCATGTCTAGAGCCGTGGTTGTCAAACTGTGGGCCAGGATCCCCCCAAGGGGAACTATTATGTTATATTATGTTACAAAAATTATTCAAAGTTTGACAGCCAGTGTAATAGTGTCCAAAAATTGCGTTATATTACAGAGCTACACAACATTTATCAACCCTCCTGTATACACTGCATATAGTTATTATTGCTTCATATTTATATTGTGCCTAGGTATATTATAGACTTGACCACCTTCCTTGACTACCTTGTAAATTGAGCTTACAGTATCTTATCTCATCTTGTCATTTTACGCCCCTTTGCAGTTTCAAGACACATCAAGAGGGTATTTATTCTATGATGGATGTGGGTGATAAAACAGAGAGCTAAGACAGTAACCTTACCTTTATTGTAGAACTCACAGTCGTACGCTGTAGAGAGAGGAGACAGACATTAATCAAAAAAGTACTTCAGAGCTTCTAGAACTTAGTGGTAGTCACAGTAACATATTCAGATTTGTTCACCAAGCACATTTGTAAATACAAGGAATTGAACAACCAGCAACAAAACTTTACAAAATAAATATCAAAACAAATACAAGACAAAGATAAATATGACATTGAAATGTCTTATTTTCATAGTAGTATTTGTCTGTAGTACTGTAGAAGCCCAGACTCACGGCAGAGCACAGGAGTGCGCCAGTCGACTGGCACCCCCTGGAGGCAGCAGCGCTGGGCGTAGACGGCGACGCTGGTGCAGAAACACTCACAGTCTCCCCCACGATTACACCCACACGTGTCAGCCAGGCAGTTCATGTAGAACCATGTCACATCCACCTGGGGTGGGGGGCACAGAACTGCTCAGAATGCACAGAAAGTACACACACCAACATTACAGACCTAGGAATTTATGTATCAATTAAATAATACAACAAATAAATTCAAGTAAAAACAAACTTATGATTCTAAACTGAATGTATGTTCCTCGTGACCACATGCTGCTGTGATCAGCAGCAGCATGCTCTGATTGACACAGGCGTTGCCTGTACTCACCACCGGGTGGCAGGATTGAAAGACCTCGCTGAGCAGGATTCCACACTGTCGCTTAGCGAAAGGCTCTCTAAGAGGACTCAAAATGCAGGGATGTCTGATGTCAGGACTGTTTACACACTATAAACACACACACAAACACAGGTCTGCCTTTAATGCACATCTCCAATCTAGTAAATGCATTGTTCTACTTCTTATAATATTATATAATACTGCACACGTCACCCCATGTTGTACAAAACAATTCTAAAAGGTTCTTAGATTGTCACTGTGTTTCTTAATAATTATCTTGTAATAGAAGCTGGTCCTACTCATGTGGTTCCTGGTCAACGTACCTCCGCTGCCGTCCAGCTGTTTCCAAACTCCTGCGGTGTCGGAGAATCAATGTTGTCTGGCGTTCGCATCTCGTTCACTGTCCTGAGATCAAAGTTCCCACACAGGCCACTCAGCTTGCCCTGAACACAGAACACTTGATAAGAACATGCCATATCACAAACATTCTATTAGTTGAGATGTGCAATTTTCATTTAACTGTGTTTTGGGGTTGATTTGGTTTTGATTTGGTTTGGACTTGGTTTGGAGAAACCAATGTATTATTCACACGCCTGCCATATTTGTACTTCCAACACGTTTTCCCCTAGAGAACAACAGTAATCGATAGCAGAATGTATAGTGGTATACCACAAACACAAATAAAATATATAGAATGAAGTTAAAAAGTTACAGATTTAGAGCTATAGTTACAGATTACAGATAGTTAAAGATTTTGTGTCATTTGTTAGAAATGCCATAAACATCTGTCAGCTATCAGTGAAATGCCCTGTGAGAATATCTGCTCTGGTTGACGTGAGGTTTTTAACCG
This sequence comes from Percopsis transmontana, assembly GCA_025447815.1. Classification (NCBI taxonomy): domain Eukaryota; kingdom Metazoa; phylum Chordata; class Actinopteri; order Percopsiformes; family Percopsidae; genus Percopsis; species Percopsis transmontana. The sequence continues at coordinate 3,339 of JAOEHI010000348.1, forward strand.
TGCCCGAAAGAATTCTGACCAACCAGGGTCTCTTTTCCCTGATTGGTCTGGCGAATCTATCTTGCCTGGCAATCACATAAATGTGCGCACACAGCTACAACAGGTTTGTCAATGGCGCTATGGGGCTCCAGAGAGAGAGTGCAGAGGAGGAAGGGGTGGGTTTTTGGGTTGTTCATTGATGCTTCAGTAAATATTTTGAATGAATGATACAAAAGCTAATAAATGTAAAACATGCACTTTTATCATAACAAAGAACCTCCAAAGGCAAGGCATGATCCGTTAACAGAAACAGTGGAGGGCCAACAGCCTGTGCGTACCTGCCAGTGTGGTCCAACCTGGATGTGGATGGTGGTTTTTCGATCCCAGAGAACGGTAACTTCTTCTTCGGGAAAATGGATGACGGTGAAGTAGCCGGCAGGCCAGAGCTGCATCCTTTGTCTCCTGTCAATCACACTGGACGGGTTCTACATAACACAGCACGGCAATTAGACATTACAAAAAGATACAGTGATGAAATATTAAAGGCATACGACTGACAGTAGTATACTAAACAAAAACAGGTCAATGCCACAAATCACATTAATGCCATTTTCTGAATGTCCACAATATCTTATTTTAGGTTCAAATATAGCATAGATTGACGGGAAAATCAGTCCTTTCACGGAAACAGATGCAGCTTTTTTTTTCAAGCTAACCATAGTCCTTAGTGGTCCCTGTAAGACCACCATGTGGTCCAACTGTGTGGTTAGTTCTTAACACCCTTTTACCATTATCTATTTTTATACATGCTCAGACATGACTCTTACTGGCTTTCCGTCGTTATCAAATGCTATGATGGATCGGCCAATGTTGATGAACAGGGACTTCCTGCAGATCACGCCACCTTCGTAGCAGTCCACGTTCTCCGCTATCACGCTCAACATGGTGTCAGAACTGCTCTGTTAGGAGAGGAAACAACTGTCAAAAGGTCCTGGGTTTGACCCCCAGCATGGAGCAACACCTAGATGCAAGCATTATGCCTGACCTGACCCCTGCTCTTTAACATACTGTAAAGTATGTAATATATGTGAATATATACAGTGTATATACTGTATATATTATATATTTAAATATATATTTGACAAAAAAGCGTCTGTAGATAAGACATTTTAAGTGATATCCCCTCCCACACCCAGATACCTATTTGGTTTAAAGCATTTATTCGTAACTATAATTTATGTTAAATCAGTAATATTAGTATACTATTATATTAGTAGTAAATCTGTAATATTTGTGAGGCTTACAGCACCATGACCCTTAGATATCTTTTCTTGTAATGTTGTGGATATGGATGTTTACACAGGACTGACACCTGATACAGAAACAGAGATTCATAACATGTAATGTGTTTGTTTACCTTGACCAGATAGACTTTGCATGCACCAATGTAGTCAAATAGCAAGCCGTCAAATGTCTTGTAGTGTCGGTCTCCGTAAGCGGTGCACATGGATGGGCATGGGCGAAACACACACTGGAATGTCCCATGCTGGCACACACTACAAAGATAGCACATCTTTAGCGATCCCACATCCCCCCTTACACCCCTTAATGCAAGGACATTTTTTACATCTAATGGCCTCCAATTATCAACAGCCTGGATTAGATGCCAGTAGGCCGGTAAATTGCCAGGTTGAATCAGCGCTATTAGGCTGTCAGCTGTATCTTCCTCTGACTAACGCTGGAAGGAGAAATGGCTGCATGGAAGAAAGGAAGAGAATGGCTGAGATCACGGAGAGATCTCTGTTTCCTTTCACAGAGGACGAAAGCCTGAAGAAAGACGCTCTCTGTTTCCCCTGCTTTATTGTGCCTCATGATAACTGCAAATTATAGATATCATGTGGTCACTGTTCTGACGATCTGAGGACTCATCAAGCTAATTCTGCCTGTAAAAAATTAGCAGCCCTATTGGAGATCTGTCTTAAATTTGCAAGATATTGTTGCTGGTATGACTGGTGGTGACACATTAAAATATTAGATAAATCACTTTGATGTAACAGGATCAAATAAAGACTAAACAAAAAAACATCAACTTTTGGAAAGACCAGATGTTCTGCTTCAAATGCCATATTCTTACTGAAGAATATTTTGTTAAATAAAACAAGCTTTCCGGTTTCAATCGTTTTGATGATCACTTTAAAACCAAAAATCTATTGACAGCATATGGACCAATGGGGGAGCTAATTCTCTCTTTAGTTACATTTATGCTGTAATTATTCTGATTTAAGTCTAGCAGACAAACACAAGTTTAGGAAAATAAAAAAGTTTAAGGTTGGACTTTTAAGTCTTTGAAATGTTTATACTTATGTGAACTTGGATGAATTGGAAAAAGCTTGTTGGAACGTACCATTGGTGACAGGGGGAGGAAACTCTGTCTCCAGGATAATATTCCTTTCCTTTCCAGAGACAAGGGCAGGCCAAAGGTTCAAAACACTCATCACCATGTTTCAGCAAGCTGAGGACAAAAACACAGTTATATTACAGTGAGCAAGGGGTCCGATTTTCCTCTAAAACACTTCAACAGGTCAAATGCACTGAATGAATTAATGGGAGCCCTCAATTTCACTCCCATTCCTTCACATATCACTCCTGTCTTCAATTTTACATATAAAGAATTTCAAGGTACAGCTCCTGTATAACTCATACCTACACTCCATCCTGCTCCGCATATCTCTGGAAAGGGGGGGGCAGGGTAGTCTAGTGGCTATGGTGGCTGACTCCCAACTGAAAGGTTGTGGATTTAATCTCCAAGATTAAATAATTGAGGCAACTCTGCCCAGTAGCATTAGGAACACCCCGAAAACCAACCTTTTTAAATAGACGAATGGCTTACAGTGATTACAATCACAAGATTTTTTAAGGAGAAGGTAGGGGTTAGGCATCTTGCTCAAGGAATCTTATGGAATATTAGAGAGATATTTGACTTTTACAGTAGTAGTACAATAAAAAAAATTAAAGTAGTATGGTATATTATACATATGGATGTTTATGGAGGTTCAAGGTGGCTCAATGAAATCTAAAACCATTCTCCACTTAAGTAGTTAAAACATCAACAAAGTCAACATTTAGTGTGACTCCTATCTAAGGGTCCTTTAGTGAGATACTAAACATAGCAGGTCACTTTAGAAATTTTAGTTTACAGAACAACTAAAATAATAAACTGTCTGATCGCCAGGCCATTAAAGATCAGATTTAACCTTTTAAACTATAAAAAAAGCAAAACGATTTTTGTCCAACTACTGTGGGCTAACTGACTTAACTAAAATAAGATCATTTAATTTGAACTGAACTGTCACTAGATTAGTGGTTTATAAACCCTTTAACCCAGATATGTGGTTTGTCACACACCTTGCCAGCGGCAGAGGGACAACCAAAACAGGCTGGCTTTGACCTGTAACATCCATTAGTTACATGAGAAAACCAGACAATTAGGATTCTCAGAGATCGCGAGAAAAACAGCCTTTTGTCCGGAACACTCCATTTGCTTTCCACACTGCATGGATGGAGCTGATAACTATCTTGTAATATCCAGGGGTGGGCTCTATCCACTGCAAGGGTGGAGATAATGATGTGACACACTGAATGGTCCCGCCACTAACCCGAGGTTCATGTGAGTAGAGTTACAGCACTGATAAAACACTGTTAACAGCTCTCTTTATCTGGACGCCAAGCCACTGTCTCTGTTGTTCTGATCAAAGAATCCAAAATCATTCATTCTGCTGCTCCGCATGAACATTATGAATCAACCCTGCTGGAGTTGATGTTGATGTTTATTTAATTCTGTATACTGTGAATGGGATTAAGGAAGATGTTAGCATCAGTGACTTTGTGCAGGGGGCTTTCTGCTGTACAACAGAACGCTGTTGTTCTTCATTTGTGGTAGGGATAGGAAATATGAAAGTACAGTATGTGTGACCATATACTGTACATTTTTCTACCAGTAGAGATTTTGCTATACATTTTATACCACATTGGAATCAGTGACCAGAATTGTTCTATGGGATTTGATCTCATGGGGGAGGCCACTGTGAGGCAGCAATATTAATTATATCAGTTCACTGGAATAGCAGAATGAGGCATATGGTTATAAACCATATGGGTATTTTATTTATAAAGCAGTTGAATTTCCTGAAAATCATACTGAGATACCATTAAGGTACACACTTCTACACTAATAGAAGGTGTTCGCCAACCCCTAATTTGCCACGACATTTCATAGATGTCGTGGCTGTGATGTAGAAAAGATTAGTCTAAAATAGATGATTCATAACAATCACATTTCCTAATCCATTACAAATTCATACTGTACATATACAATTTTTATTTATTCAGATTATAGGACTGGTATATTGTAATTGATTCCAACTTGGCCTGATTTTAGATCTCATAGGATTACAAACTCGGCTCTACTGCAGTTTTATTTGCAGATGTCCATCTGTGACTCTCTTCCTCTGTCCCAGCTAAAAGCAGATCTCCAGACTGACGTTAGAGTGTGTAATTTTAGCATTGTGTAATGCACTGGGTCTCAACATGGGGAGCCAGAACTCCCAAGGGGTCATGAGATGTATGCAGGGGGACATAGTATGGTGAGATCTAGTTCTATTTCTTTAATAAAACCTAGATACATTTACTCAAGGGTAGCATGAGATCAATAAAGAAACTAAAAAGCAAGGTGTTCATAGCTCACAACCCCCCCATACGCACACATATATACTGTCTGCGCACACACACACTTACAGTACACACTTCTTAGGTTCCATGGGTCCAAATGTAATTTGAAATCACATAACACTGGAACCCTATTGGTGTGATAGTTAAACTAAGTGTTGGCTGAATATGAAATGCTATTCTCTATAATAGAAAACATTTGAATTATGTCTTAGGCTGGAATGCTTCTAGGGCTTCCGCTGCACCTGAAAGTCCAGGTTCATATGAGTTCACAGAAGCAGTGAGGCTAATTGTCACAAAATGAGGAATGAATGAATGGTCCACATTTTGATCATAAACAAGGTCTGCCATTGTGAATGAAAACACAATGTATTCTGCTGTCAGCACCCTGGCTAATTATTTCCCATTAGGGGTTTTAAAGTATTGGTCACATGAATACCTGCACTTTCTTATTCACGATAGGCATCTAAAAATACATTAATATGAAGAGAGCTTCTGTTGGCTGCACACTGTATGCTACTGAACTAAGAGCCAACCAGAAGATTTAGCTGCTCTTGTAACTGATTTGTGTCCGCCCCCCTGGCTCCTACTGTAATATCTCTGACTATCATTATCTGTGGAGCTCTTTGTCACTTACCTGTTTGTCTAAATAAATCAGACATGAGTCAGGGCATGACATCATGAAAAAGGTTGCTGCTTAATAAACCTTTAAATGATTTCCCGACAGCTACCACAGCCTACATAATAACACTCTTTGTAAATAGGTTGCTGCTACACTATCCAGTTGCAGTGAGTTATTAACCTGGTGACAGCCACTCAGGGTCACATTAAGTTGCCATGACGTCAGAGGAGACAGCACTCCTCTCATTAGATCATAGGAGACGATTAATCACACATTCTTCCAGCAGTTATGAAGCTAAAGAACACCCAGTGTGTTCAGACAGGATGTTGGTTTTGGACCAAAAATATGCTGCACAAAATGGCTTATTTACAATGTTACAAATAGTTTTTTAACCTTTAGTCCCTAACATGATGTCTCAATGTTTATTTCTGTTATTATATTTAACGAATAATCAATTTGACCGATTTTTTACACAAATTGGAGAATAAAAAAATCTCATTTATATTATTTGTAGATTAATTTGTTAATTTTAGTGCATCTTTTTCCTTTTCTTAACTTTATATTTACAAGAATTAGGGACAAATGGAAACCTGTTTCTGAGAAGCTAATTTTGCAATAATTTATTAAATATATTAATAAAACAACAGTTTGAGTGAATGACTATGTATTGAGTTTGAACTGCCTTCATGAGCATTACAGCATTAACGTTTTCTGAATGTGAAGAACAGCATCGCCCTCTCAGGTGTTTTAAAAGGAAGTGATGTACAGGGTTGTGAGGATTAGCGTCTCCTCATGTCAGAGGGAGCGAGGAGGGAGATTTCAGCTCCTCCTGGCCTTCAGTAAAAAGCCCTGAAGCTGTCTTCCTCCTGCAGGGGGAGCAGGTCAGAGGATTACCCCCCGTCTGCAGTGCCAACCCTCCATTTTCACAAACCTTTAACCGACACAGAGCTGCACTCATCTCTCAGGGAGGATCTGTTTTCTCTAAACTGTTTTTATAATTGAACCAAATGAAGAGCCTGTTACTAATCCAGATTCATTACAAAGTAGGCTACACCACTCTGTAGAGTTTAAGACAGATGTTTGCTACAGAGCCAGATATTGGTAAAGCACTAGCTTCAATTTATAGTGTATTACAATGTGTAGTGTAATGTACAGTAGTTAACAGTAGCAAAGAAAACATGTTCAGTTGTTTAAAGAACCAAGGTAAAATGTGCATAGACCAAGGAAAAACGTTCCTCTCGGTCTAGCCGTGCCGTGTTGAGTTATCCCATACACTGTGGCCCCTGTTGGCCGATTCTGTCTGATGTCAGCTGCACAACTCTACCAATCACCAATGGGTGTGTACTCGCCAAACCAATGGTCGAATGATTAAACTGCTGGAGACACACATGTTTTACTGCTACTTACCCAGCAGGGCAGGTACAGCCAGGCACGCAGGGTTCCTGTGTGGAGCATGTCAGGTTCAGCAGGTATGACTCACAGGTCTGTTTACAGGCCATGCCTCCTTCAAACAACAGGCCATCTTTCCCCTCAGAACAGTTCTGGTACTGCTGGCCCACCGGACACAGCTTGTCTGCAAGACCAGAGCATGTCTCTAACAAAATCTAACAGGAAATACAGAGCAATTTTGATCTACAAAGAATACAGTATATTCCTTTACTGAGGCAAATGGATATATTTCTATAGGTGCGCCATGTGGAGAGCTTTTACCCACCCTCACAGTATTTGTATTTATAAGCACATACACCTACATGTACCAAATTAAAATGGTAAATATAGTGTATAGTTAAAGTGCGAATAGAAATTAAAGCTCTGATGTCATCAACTTACCACTGACAGCACTCGTGGAGACGAGTTTACCATTCTGACAAAGCCTGCAGAGAAGTGTTAACATGCAGACATTGTTACATGTAGGACAATAATCCAGACATTTATTACAGAGTAAATACTGGGATCTGATAGATGTTAATGAAATAGTATGTATTTATAACAGAGGAGGCAGAGCAGAGAAAAGACACACCTCATACACACTGCACGAGGTGTGTACCTGTCCAATCGCGTGCCTAGGATTCATATTCAGCCCAATAGTGTTGTGACTTTTGCTGAAAGTAGTTCCTCTCATGGTGATTAAAGATAAATCACACATTTTTTGTTCACACAGAGAAACACTATGCACACGGAAGACACTGGAAAAAACAGCTAGTGCTGCTACGCCACAGAGGGATTTAACAGTCACAACCGGCCATGCTGCATCACGTCTTTCTATTGAAGTGAACGCTCACTAGCGAAGCATCTCTGTGTGAACAAGTAATTAATTATATTTTTTAAATGCAGTAGCAGTAAAAGTAAATTAAAGTCAAAGTAAAAGTCACACTACAGTGCGCGCTACCACTTTGAATACACAGATGTGTGTGTGCATGGGTGTGAATCTAGCATGGATCGTATTAGAGGTGAAAACAGGATGTGTTCTTACCGAGCGCCTGCAGATGTCATAATAATGTCCCCCGGATCGTAATCTGCTCCTAGGAAACTGCAGGGACACTCACTCCTGTAGACACACACAGGTACGCACACGTACACACACAAACGATCTCGTCATACCAGATTATTCCCCTTAAATTTTAAACACACATACACACACACAAAACCATATTTATACAGGCACACAGAAACATACATACAGATGAACAATTCAAATTCAGCTTCCTCTGTTTCGCACACTAAGATTCACATCCAACACTGCTATGTAAATTAGCATGTAATTAACTGATAACAGCGGTTTAAACAGTCTTGTTTAGTTACACTGCTCCTTGCCAGCATGGCTGTAGCCAGGTCCTGCTAAGCCTTGTTTAGCTGAAAGCCATTGTAACATATAGGCCAGTGCCACACATTGGCCTCTGTATTACAAATTCTTTCTCACTGGTTATCAGATATCTGTGTCGTCCCCAGTTCGAGTGGGAATGAAAGGGGGGTTTCACGGTGAATTCCTTGATGTAACTCTAGTACATGTTAAGTAGCACCATGGTGCAGTAGGATGTAAAAACTGGGGACATTTAGGAGGAATTAAGCCTTGTGTTTTGTGGGGCAGGAGGGGCTGAAAGAGAGAGGCCTACCCGCTCGTCCGCACAGCAGTACAAGGATTTCCACTTAAAGCTTGACCCAAGCGTCACAGCAAACACAAATATCACTTTGTGAGGATGTGCTCGGTGGCACTCTAGGCAGTTAGCCTTGTAATGTGTAAATGTAAAGTTTGATGCTAACACAGTTTCACTGAAGCTTGCTGTATTTGTCATATTATTCTAGTTTGCAATTGTTTCTCTTCAAAAAGTTAGTAGGCTACATATGGACTTGGATTATGACGTATGTTTAATATTTGTTGTACAAAGTATTAGGCCCACTTTATGCACTGCTATCTGACACTGCAAATACATTCTATGTATGATGATTATATATATAGTCTAGTCTGTTTTACTCATTGTAAATCTCTTTGAATAAAACTACTACTAATTGTATGGACTAATGGTAATCTAATCTAATGCAGTCCTACCTGGGCACACAGGTGTGTGTGCGGCTATTGTAGAAGTAACCCAGAGGACACACACAGCCCTCCTCACACTCGTCCCCACAACGATGTGGAATAGATAGTGAAGAACATCGCCGTTGGCATGACGACACACACATGCCATACTCCATGGTTGGTGGGCATTGAACCGCTGAGGGTTCAAAAACAAGACATGTTTGGTGTTAATAAAGAAAACAAATGTTGTCCTTTTATATGTGCATTGTTAAATTACATTTATCATATCTTATAATGGCTCTAGCTGTCCTTTAGGGCAATGGTTCTCAATCTTTTGGACGCATGATCTCCAGAATGGAGTCATGCAGAGTCACTACCCATCTTCCACAAGAGGCCCACCTCTTAAGAATCCATCTTGGTACCTCTGCCACTGACCTCTTTACTTCATAGCACTCCCATTAACCTATCTGTCCAAATCTTCTGTTTCCATCTCTATTTAAAAAAAACAATATATATTCTTTCCTGCTCTATGTTAGGACTTAGACTTTAATAAGCTGTTAGAGTATCATTAGAGTACTGAATGGTACATTGATATGTAATGTATGTTGTCAAATGTATAAGCTATTTAACTGCTGTAAATGTCAATGTAAATTACTTGTTATAGTGCAGTGGTTCTTAACCTGGGTTCGATCGAACCCCAGGGTTTCGGTGAGTCAGTCTTAAGGGTTCGGCGGAGGATAAGACACATCCGACTCATATGATTCGTGATGACACGCCCCCCTTCGGTGGGTTCGGTGAATGCGCATATGAAACTGGTGGGGTTTAGTACATCCAACAAGGTTAAGAACCACTGTTATAGTGATTTTGACTCAAAGAATCTAGTAAATCTTTAGACATTGTTGGTGAATTTTAATGTGTTTATGGGCACAGCCCTTTATTTCAGTTGCAGTCTCAAAGGGCTTCACAACTTCCTTTCATTTAAACCCTCAAATAATGAAGTCTCACGAAAGTTATTTTAGAAACCCTGAGAAGGGACTGAAAAGGAAAAGCGTGAAAGAAGTGCTGATTGGACAATTTATGGACATTACATGCATGTGCTCCTTTGTTCCTAAAGAGTACACAACATAAACTGAATCCCCCCATCATAACCAACATTCTGGATTGCTTGCCCTAAATTTGGACACTGAACCGAACCATCTTATCTTATTTTATCTTATTTTAAATTAAATTACAGGGACTAAAGAGAACTAGACTAAAGCCCAGAAAGTATAAAACCCCTTAATACTCACCACAGTCTGGAACATGCGACCTGAACTCCACGATGACGGAGAACTTGCGACAGCGACGGGCGTAGTGTGCCAGTGCGGAGCACAGACATGGGGTGCCACATTTACAGGTGTCTGCACGACACTGCTGATGGAAAGGGGAAGGGCTCAGGTACTCATGACATGGCGAGAACGGATCCTGGTTCAGGACATCACACATCTCTGAGGCGTACGAGGCTAGGGGGGCAGAAATGTGTCCTATAAGCACATACACATACATGTTCCCACGTACACATTCTCCCTCTTTTCAAAAAACACAGGGCTAGATTTATCAAGCCGTTTGCGCCTGTTTCCAGGCGTTAATTGTTCGCAAAGACTGACTTAACCGATGCGGGCTATTTACAAACAGGGCGCAA
>JAOEHI010000349.1:0-13860 GCA_025447815.1 Percopsis transmontana
CCCCCCCCCCCCCCCCCCCCCCCCCCCCCCCCCCCCCCCCCCCCCCCCCCCCCCCCCCCCCCCCCCCCCCCAATCTCGCATGGGACACATGTTCCTACTTCTACAAACAGATACCTGATGCACACAGGCTGCATCAATACACACAAACACACACACACATATGCAAGCGCGCACAAAGGCTCATTAACACACAGGTGCACATACAAGTATATCAAGATGCACTTATTGTATACCCCCCCCCCCCACACACACACACACACACACACACACAGACACACAGAGCAGCTGAGACAAAGACCAAGCCGTAGTGTTCCAGGTTTTATTTCACACGGGGACGTCTCCACTAGCAGCTCATTACAGCTTTGAGATGCACAGCTGGAGCACAGTCTGCCGGGAGACGTCAACAATGCTGTGGCAAGGCCATGCCAGACACGCACGCACACACACACGCACGCACAGCCTCCTGGTAGCACAGAAACTGGAGGTTGGACGTGGAGCTGTCTACATTTTGACGTGTTATTTTGCTAATATTTGGCCTTACAGATGCTGCTTTCCTCCATTTCACTTCAAAGGGGATGGAATTCTTCCTGTGAGGTAACAATCATCCAGCCATCTAATGAATCATTTGGAACATTATCTCGTTTATTATTTGATTCTGAATTGGTTTTTCTGTTTTTTCAATAAATTACAGTTTGGGTTTGTCCTTAAATAGTTTGTAAATAATATGTAATTTCTGAATAAGTGAGAAATTATATCAGCCAAAAAAAGTGGCTCGCGAAGTGGATGAAAGTAGAGAATAAGTTATAGCAGTATAACTGTCATACAGTCATTGTTGTTGTTGCATTTTGCTCTTAATTCATAATGTGCTTTAAAAATACAGCATATTGCACAATAAACTATTTCAGTCCACCTGCAGGTGAAATCCACCATGTCATTTGTCAACCATGTCAACCCTCATTGTTACGATTTACAGGGGCTTATAAGGCCTGGCTATAGCCTGTAAGAGAATCATTGAAATTCTATTAATTTAAGTGCTCTTTGGGGAAATGGATCAAATTGAGCATTTGCAGCATAGTAAATGGAAAAAACGAATTAACACCAGTTTGGTATTTTTTTTCATAAACTTTCCTGCATCTATTAAGCTAAATGTGCATGAGCCAAAATGCTTAACAAAAACTGATTACATTAACATCTCCAGAGACATACCAGTGGCACTACTTTAGTAATAACATAAACTCCTGACAACTTCAGTGGAGACCATGTTCCTTTCGCACTGAAAAGGTTATTTCAAATGCATCATTACAGTGTTCTCCGGAGAATCACAACACAGAGAATGTGACAGCATTGTCGATATTCATCCAACAGACATTCTTGGAGAGTATTCCTAACCCATTTAGCATTTCCCTCATCATCTGTTTATTGGTGTTTCCTATCTCTGGGTCCTTGTGTGTTCATCTCAAGAGTCTCTGAGAGGAAGTGAAGTCTACTGAAACGTTCGGTATTCACAGTTGGCATCTGTGGTGCTGTATCTTAGCTGGAATGTGTGAGGTCCTAAAGTAGACATGTCAGATATCTAACACAGGGAGAAATACACAGATCACACACACAAAGGCGGACACACACACACACACGGAAATGCTATTCTGCATGGTGAGGTTGTTCTGGCCTGCAATATATTGTTTCTTTTTGTTTCGATGGTAACCTTTTCTGAAAATGGACGAGGAAGGCGGCTGTGTTGCTGGGTTTTGTTGGTTACAAAAGGAGAAGGGATATTCCCGCCACAGCACAGGGGAAGCAATCATCTGTCACTCAACCTTCTGTCAATGCCTTGACATGTAACATGTTTTCTGTTTTCTGTCAAAGTACCTTAGTTTGTTGTGCCTTAGGTACGGGCACGCTAGCTTGAATAAGCGACCATGTATTGGGCATTGGAACATAGTGGGGGTCAGTTTATTTTGGATCTTGAATTGGCTTAACACTACTTTAAGAATGTTAGCCTCACTGAAATCCCATGAAAAGAACAACCGTTGACTGCATATCCTTCATTTCTAGAACCAATAGCTGACTTTTATTTAAGTTAACGGATTAAACAAACGCATAACACAATGCATCGTATTCTTAAAGGATAAGTTGTTAGAAAAACACTATATCCATAATTTACATCAGTGACACTTGTTTTGAGCTTGTAATGTTGTTTGTCATGTTACCATCAACTACACTTTCCGCCTAAGCACTGTTTAAGAAATGTTTATGCTTTTCTGTGTTTGTGTGTAAGCACCAAATGCACAGGCGTGCATGTGTGTTTATCCTCTGGGCAGTACCATTCATAAGTAACGGAATATAACCTAGCATCTGAGACAGATGGTCTGGCATATGTTTCCCTACCCAACTGCTTCACATACACACACACGCGCGCACACGCACATGAAAATCTAAAGCTTGGAGACCTGGGGTTCCTCAGCGTTCAAACAAGCCCATAATAAGAGTGAGAGTGACACAGTGAGGGTTAACATGGCGGTGTATGCAGATGGCTCTCAGCGTGTCTCTAATGAACGCGGTCTGTAGAGTGTGTGTGTGTGTGCGCGCGCGCGCGTGTGTGTGCGCGCGTGTACACCGTAGCCCCACTTAATGACTTGGCCTCAGTTCAAGTCCCACTAAGATAAGCGCTAGGCGATGACGTGGTGACTCGGCAGGTGTGACATTGTTAGTTCTGAAGCCATCAGCTCCCAGCAGGCATGCTCCCCATGTGGGCTCCTCCACAGTTCACATGGGGTCGGGGGTGGGGTGTGTGGGGGTGGGGAGGCAGGGGGCGACACAGAGTAGTCGATGGGGGGGGGAGAGCACGGAGAGCCAATGTGGGGGAAAAGGTTTACAGAGGTCCTTTGCCCCCGAGAGGTTCTGTACACCTCTGCTGGCGGCAGCAGAGAGACGTAGACACGCTAGAGTGGAGAGGAGAGGTCGGGACGAGAAGGGAGAGAAGCAGACTCCGTTTGTGGAGGAGGGGAGGAGCAGCTACAGCAGGCCAGTCTGGAGGCGGGCAGAGAAAAGAGGTAGCACAGAGAGATAGAGGGGCCAGAGGGAGAGGCCCGACCACCTCTGGACCCCCGAAGAGCGCGCCCCGCCAAAGTAAGCCACCTGGGCTGCAGAGAGAGAGAGAGAGAGAGAGAGAGAGAGAAGGAAGGAAGGAGAGGGAAAGGTTACGCTAAGCCCAGCTCTACCTTTTTGAGAGTCCTCTGACATGGGAAAGGTATCCATGCAGGCTTTAGGGTACACAGGGAGGATAGGATGTTAGCACCTTAGCTCCAGACCCGGATGTAGACTAAATAACCGCTGTGTGTGTGTGATGTAAGTCTGCTAGGAGCACTCACCCACGCAGGCTGAGCCGTCATCGTTGGGCTCGAAGCCCTGGTTGCATCTCTTGTTGGCGCGACACTTGTAGCTGCCATAGGTGTTGATACAGACAGGGCGGTCAAGGGGGCAGGCAGAAGGGAACTGGGTACACTCGTCTTTATCTGGGAGGTGGAATAAGGAGGGGGTGTGGCACGGCAGGGGAGGAATGACACATGCGTGAGACCGCAGGATACAAGGGTAAAGGAGGTATAATCGGACGGGTAGGAATGAAGGGGCCTTTTCAGTTATGTGGTGAAAATGTCTTGTGTAACCTACCAGTGCACCGGCCGTTCTCATTCATAGCAAAGCCGTGGCCGCACTGCAGATCAAGAACACAATAGGACATTTTATACATGCCATGTAAGATGATGTCACGTCAACAAACTTAAATTATTAACAAACACTAGGCCATTTAGATGGCAAATTCATTAAGAAACCAGTGAGGCTGTCCTGAATGTATTTTGTGCTTCCAGGCTTTGATAGGAATTCATTAGCAAAGTTCAAAGCGTATCTTCATCAAATGTCCATGGCATCCATTCATGGACGTTTACAAGACCAGAGCTGCTTTCATCCATCAGCTACGCTGAAACTGTTTTGGTAACATTTGTGTTTCTAAACAATGTGATTTAGTTTCAACAAAAGATGTCACTCTATTGCAATAACGGCCGTAAGAGCTTCACACACCGGTGTCGCCCGCACATGGCGACTAATGTGACCTCTGTACGGCGCTCTGTCATAAACCACCGTAAACATCTGTGGCGTGTTCACTGCACTAGGATATGCAGCGATGTGTTTGTCAACACTAAAGCATTGTGGACAGTGAGTTTTTTGCAAGCTGGTAGAAGAGCCGGCAAATAAAACAAACAAAATAATAAAACTAAGCTTCGAAAGCCGGTGTTGAACTTCGATTATCACGACCAAAGCTTGCAAACATTCAGGTCAGCCCTAAAAAACACTGATATTTCAAACAGTAAATAAAGAAATGATACTCAAACCAAAACATTCGGTTTAGGTAAGGGGAGGTCGTAGGATGGTTGTCATGACAGCAGAGTGTAAGACCTCTATTTCCACAGTGGTGGTGGTCTCCTCCTGGCCTCCCGGGTAGAAGATCTCCAGCACTGAGTTGATCTCTGAGGGCTCCAGGGGTCGCGCCACCGAACGACCGTCTGGCCAGTACACCTCCACATTGGTGGCCACATCCTTACCTGGGTACGCACGCACACACACACACACACACACACACACACGCACGCACACACACACAGGAGAACATACGTAACCTGAGAATAATATTGCGTATAAAAGGATACACACATACACCCTCCAAATACGCGTGCACAAACACCGTGAGTGTCTCTCTTCTCTTCTCCCTCCATTAACCATTTTAATCAGGCATAAAGAAAGCCCCCTCTCTGGTCTCTCAGCTTCTTAATAAAGTGACATTTTCGAATGTAAACAGATCTGGAGTCTGCTGGCCAGACAGTGGCCTACATCGCAGGTGTGTCTCTGAAGAGCCGGGCGACATTTCAGCTGTTCAGCACCCATATCACAACCCCCCCCCCACCCACAGCTAGCAGAGGCCTCACATTTCCTCCCTAATAACAGAGAGCGTGGGGGTGGGGTGAGGTATTTATTTCTGGGACCACAGCGGTGTCCCTGATGGTGTGTTATGAGTAATTAGGCATCACGATTTAGTGTCTGGAGTGCTAAGCTGTACTCGCACCTCCCTGACACAGAGCAGGCCCGGCATCCAGGGACAAAAGTGAGCCGACGGCCTGCGGGAGGTCTAACAAGACAGGCTGGTTTCCAGCTGCACCACCGGTCCCCCCCCCCCCCCCACCCCCCCACCCCCTACGCACCAGTCCTGCTCCTTGCCTGCCTGTCTGTCTCAGCCAAGCGGCTCTCCCGCGGGCCTCCAATCAGGCAGGAGGTATTACGGCAATGTTTCCCACATGGGGCTTTCACTTCTCCTTCATAATGTCGCTCTGTATTGCTTCTGGCTCTCTCCTCCCGGTCTGTCTGCTCATGTATTTGTGCTTTGTGGGTGGCAGAGGAGTGTTCAAGAGACCTCGCAATCCAGAGAGCGCGGGTTTGATTGCTATGGCAGCCACATGTCCTGTCAAAGTGTCCTTATGCAACACAGTGTTTCCTCCCTGCTCATTCATTTAATGTCATGCTTGCTAAATGATCTCTGTAAATCTGTCTCTTTTACAGAACAAACACACACACACACACACACACACACACACACACACACACACACACACACACACACACACACACACACACACACATTTGCATGCACATACACTAACATGGGCTAGACACAGACATAACTAACAGGGCCTGTGAAAGAGCTCAGTGGGACGCATTTTCGTACCGAGACCAAAGTGAGCGACAGGCTCCATTTCACACAGGTAACCAGAGCCACCGTCGATGATGCGCGTGTGTGGGCCGCTCTTCTTGGTGTAAACCACCACCTTCGCCCCCCTGGCGAAGGCACCAAACTGGGTGCGGGGTATCACGCGGAGCCAGGAGTTGGTGGTGCCCTGAGAGGAAAGACACAGGGGATGGCACAGGGGTCCCCGAATCAAATTACCCAAGGGGCCCCTCGTAGAGGGCCACTATATGAATAGAAAAGGTGTTCTATACTTTATTAACCCACGTTCATTTGAAACGTGACAAGCTTTCATGTTTCATGACTAACGTTGTAAAATACTCCCTCCTAAAGTCCTAGTTTCTCACTCATGTGGGACGGACTTAGACAACCATAGACACACTATTTGGATAATACTCCTTTGAAATTTGCTAGGTTACGTCTTGTGAGTTTCTATTTATAATTTGGCCTGACTGATTATTAACATGAGAGGGAAAGCACGCTTTCAATCAAAAATAAATGGTGATGTGATATAATAAGAGTTTGGAGGGCCACATCTGGCCCCTGGGGCTGGGGGTTTAAAACGCCTGTGTTAAATTATACATTTGACTTTGTCAACTCTAAAGGAATAGCTATAGATGTTGATGGGCTAAATAATCACACACACCTGGTTGACTCTATAGACGGAGAGGGGCTGTGCTGCGCTCTCGCCGTGGGATACTATGAGGTCCAGACGACCATCTCCGTCAAAGTCTGTCACTACGGCTCCTGGAAACCCAAAACACATCAAAAAAACGATCTAAACTAGCCACAGACGACTAGACATTGCATCTTGATACACAGAACGTTAAGAGGCCATTGTGGATCTTTAGTGCCATCTGCTGGTAGCTTGTAGCCATAGCAGGTTACCACATTAGGCGACGCGTGGCTTGTGGATAAACATGCTCTGGTTTTAATCATTTGTGGTTGGCTAGAGAGCAGTCTGCTGGGTCAGGCTCACCGGTTCCTCGTCCCTCTGGCTCCGCGGCCTCCCCAACGTTCAGCTCCTCTATCTGTGGATCTCCATGTTCCCGCCTGCTCACCCTAACAAAGCAACCACACAGCGCTGCTCAGCAACACACGGCTAAATTCTCCACGGTAATAAGAGTCATTATAATGTATAAGTGTAAAACTCTATAACTGTTGCTTTAACAAACAAGCTGTTATCCTGCTGTATAACAGCTCCCTACAAGAAGACTGCTTTGGAAAGACGTTGGAGCAGTCAGGATAGATAAAATAGGGAATGACATTGACATTTCTTCATCAGACCTTCATACTGACTTAAAGGGACACTCCTTAATTTGTGTCCGGAAATGCCCTTCTGGTTGAAACAAGCATTAGAAAATCTTCGTTGTTTTTGTTTGAAACTCTCTTCTATTCCCAGTTTTAGGTGTCTGCCACTCCCTTCTACTCCTCCCCCTATAGCACTCCCTACCCCTGCCCTTATAGCCTGTGTTTAATACATGAATGTGAATGTGAAAGGCTGAAACTTTTAATACCAGAATAAACAAGTGTTCCTTTAAAACCTATAATTCCACTTCACAGTGTAGTAAGCTAAGTGCTGCTCTTCGCTTTTAAAACCCCAAACTCAGCTAAACATTAGCTTGATGGTATTGAATTAATTATCGTGAACACAACAGTTGCCTGATGTTGTTTCCATTGCCAGGAAGCAGAGTTCATTTAGCTGATTCATCTTCATATTGGACAACAGCAGAGGTCCGGGGCCCGTGAGCAGTGACCCCTTACCTGACAAGGATCCTGTCCAAAAAGACAGGCTGTTCTCCGGTGAACTGCCGTATGGAAATATTCCCCCCTGAATATCATCCTGAATAACTGTGGGGCTCATCCTGAACCGTGACGTGCAGTCTGAATTGGCTGCATGTATTTTAATGGTTACATCCTGTTCTCAAAACTATGCCTGGTCACATCTTTGTATAAACATGAAATTCAAATCTCTGAACAATTAGTTTCTTGTTCACACCATATATGAATTTCTTATTCATTTAAGCAAATTGCAAGTTGTTTGGTATGTGTGTGCAAAAGAGTAAGTACAATTGTCTACAATTTGCACAATAACTACAGGCACACTTGCTGATCAAAACTGATGAGTTCTCAGTATAATTGTCATACTCTTCACACCTTCGAAACATTCTTTTATCATTCGAGCCATCACATACAAAATGATCCATTCAATTATCAAAATCTGTGAGACACAGTTTATGTATATTCCATAAATATCTATGACATGGAATGTTTGTGATTTCTGTTAAATTGACAAATTACCTGCAATAATGAAATAGGTAATGAAATCTTTTACATGTAACACATTGTTACAAAAATAAATCGGTATCTAAAAAGCTCAGTGTGATACACAATAGCATTCAGCTAGACAAAACTGAGATTTTTAGTACAGTAAGCAGTCAGTGGTAAAAAAAAAGTATAAATTTGTATATAATAAACATTTCCAGAGTTCACTGCCGTAGTGAAATAACATGATGACAAATTTTTGTTTACATTTTTGTGGCATTGGCCAATTGGCCAATAACTAGTTTTGAAGCATAAAATAAAGGTTTTGGGTGAGTTACTACATATTGCAGACATGCAATAGAGTTGTGATGTCCCATAAAACAGTTACAATTGCAGTTTAGAGAATGTTTCTAAAAAATTAGCCAAAGTGATTGAGAAAAACTGTAATAACGGATGTATTTGTGTGTGTGTGTACAGTTGTGTGCTTTATGTTGCTGTTGTAACTGAATTCCCCTCCCTACCTCCACATATACAGTATATAGAGACTATACAAGTTCATATATTATGTTTTGAGTGCTGTATTCAATAACATTGTTGAGACAGGCAAAAGGAGACAAAAAGAAAACTGTCGGAGCACAAGATTCACCAGTGTGGAGGAAGGGGAGGCAGTCCTGATAAGTATCATTGGCTGCAAATGTAAAAAATGTCACAGCTTGGTTTCAGTGTACTAAATCAAGACACAAAACTGGTCCATTAAGCTCATCATCAAACCGCTATTAGCACTATAGAATTTCTGCGTATGCATGCACAAACATATTCGTACGTGTGTGTATGTGTGCATATGCGGTGCATGTGTGTTTTTGACCATTTTTCTACTTTTGAGATACATAGAAAGATAGACAGATAGATAGACTGACAGATAGAAGCCACTGTGTACCTGAAGAGCCTGTTGGCAGAGGAGCCCCTGTAGGCAATGTTATTGAAAAAGACCTCCAGCTCATTGTCGTTGTCGAAGTCTGCAGCAATGACCGTGCGCACCGGAGACGGCATGGAGAACTTTTGAGACCCGATGTACTGCACAGAGGGACCGTACCATAAAATGAGTGAAAAACACACTTCATTGTATTCACACACACACACACACACACACACACACACACACACACACACACACACACACATACATGCTGGAATTCAAACGCATACAGCTCCAAATTTCCTGTGGAGGAAAGACTTTTTTAACGGCACATTAATTGCACATTAGGAAACCAAACAATGTGAACCAACCAACTCCATGGTGGCAGTGAGTCATCATTCCCAGCCGGCACGTTGTCAGGTTAATGCAATTATAACAATACAAAATGGTATTAGTTTGACACCCACTGTTAGCAATTAAAGACATTAAAATCACCAGTAAACCTAGATTACTGTGAAGGTGCGTAGGTAACTTGACATGAATGAGTGACGTGAAAAGTACACAGTATGCAGGTTGACTTATTTACTTTATTATAACCCTGATTTTAAACTTACATGGTTAAGATAAAAAAAAATTTTATTAAAAATATTATTACTTATTTGAATATGCACATTTTACTTTGTCTTTTACACTTTCTACCACAGATGTAAATATGATATTTAAATTCTGTTAATAATTACTTATTGTTATATTAGCACGCTGGCTGGGCTTTAGTGTGCATAGACACTTGGATCAGCATTTTATTCTGGCATAGAGCCGGTTCAAGCCATCCAGCGTCACATATCTCATCATTACTTTCTAGGCCCAGGAACAAGGGAGATTGGGTGGCCTTGTGGCTTGTGACACTACCAATCTCTCCAGTCGAGTAACCTTGAGTTGGTTAATGTACGTCACTCCGAGCCAAAGCCATTTTAAATAAGAACGCAGGTTGTGTAAGAACGCATCCTTGCTTAGTCCTGCCTCGGGGCAGAAGACCGCTGGACACAAACCTATCTCAGCAGTGGGAAAGTTCCGTCATGGCGAAGTAACGGATACCTCCTCACTTGGGTGAGGCGGTGATCAGTTGAGGAAGAGTTATAGACGGGCCCTTCACTCTCTCCAGTATTTACTTCCTGTTTTAATTATAAGGCTCATAAAGCTGTGAAGAGGAGGGGCACAGTGACCTTCTGCTTCCCAAACACAGGAGAGGAGATGACCAGCTAAGGCCACACTGAGGCTGATGGGAAAGGAGGAAGTTATAGCCCATAAAGGTACAGAATGAGAAGAGAAGTTGGATATGGGGTAAGGGATTATACTGTAGACTTTAGCTTGCATTGATAAGTTCAAGTCTGCTGAGGTATATTGCAAATGTTCAATATAGATCTACTTATTTTTATAGAAGATTTATTGTTCTTTGGAACAGCTAATATTTAATTAGATAATCTAATCATAAATCGAAATATACGTATAAATATTTACATTTACCTTCACCGTTTATTCGACACGCCAAGTGTGTAGTAAAACTGTGTGCATGGAAAACTTATTGCGAGGGAAAGCCCTTTTGAAGACGTTTTAATTAAAACACAAACAGGCCAAATCGGCACTTTCCCCTGTCCAGGGAAGCTGCTGTTTCAGCCCGATTTAATTAGCGGTTCACTGGAGTGATTAAACAGCTTCATTACCAATGCCAAAGCTTAACACAGTTTGTGGGGTTGTCTTGTGTGTGGTGGGGTACTACTGGGTTTGTGATTCAACCATCATATCTTTAATACACCTGATAAATAGATCATAATACCTGATGGCTAATTTAATTTGTCTTCAATTTGTCAGTACGAGTGCTTACTTGCGTGGGATGCATCTCTGTGTCATTCTGATGTGAACCCCTTATTTGACCCTCATAAACTAGTCTGCTCTGACATTTATCTCTCTAATAAAGGATGCGGTCACAGGTGCTGAAAGATCACTCAGCATAAAGCATCTCCCGCTTTACACACAGCAGAGGCTGTGTGTAACACACACACACACACACACACACACACACATACACGCACACTGACAGACACACACCTTTACGGGTGGAATAACTCAGGGCCTGTCCGCGGTCAGTCAGTCCCACGGTGAGCGTCATTGAGTGGTGCTAATTCACTAGCCGTCCATTAGCATTGATAACCCTGTGATTCACAACGTCAATAGGCGGGCTCTGCCGTTTTTTGTGCTGCTTGTACAGTAGGCATTGATTCGGTCAAAATGGGGGGGAAGGACAGAACCAAGCCCCCTCCCCCCCCTCTCTCTCAGAACCCGGCCCTCTACA
This sequence comes from Percopsis transmontana, assembly GCA_025447815.1. Lineage (NCBI taxonomy): Eukaryota > Metazoa > Chordata > Actinopteri > Percopsiformes > Percopsidae > Percopsis > Percopsis transmontana. The sequence continues at coordinate 11,320 of JAOEHI010000349.1, forward strand.
TCAGTAGCTGTGTTTGATAATGGGCAGAACTGTAGGGGATCGTTAGACACAAAGACTGTAGATTACCAACAATCAATGCTGCGGCCAATAGAGAAGAAGTCTGAATGCTGGTTAATTACAACACAGCACCAGTTTGGTTATAACAAGGGGTATAATCAGTCAGAGACAGCTACAATATTTCCCATGCGTACTTCAAGTACTTCAAGGATATCAAGTCTATAAACACAGCAGGGATTCTGGCGGTACCTTAAACCGCTGTTTCCGGTTGTTCATCTGAATGTACAGGCGGTGCGGCCCATTCCAGTTGCCATAAACGATGTCTGTCTTGCCGTCACGGTTGAAGTCTGCCAGAGCGACCCCTCTGCCATGCTGCATGGGGTCTTCAACACCTAGAACAGCATGTGCATTACACACACACACGCACGCACACACGCGCACACACAAAATAGGTATAGCGCCATAATCTTTGTATTACTAGTCACTACTACAGTATTATGTGTATATTCGATTTTATGCTCTAGGGTGTACATATAGAAAGGTCCCCCATAAAACAGTAGAAATTACATCATGTAAATTTATACACTACCACTTGAAACTGCAGACAGTACTCCCTTTGCTCACTGGAAAAATACATACAAAATATCTCCCATCATACACTAGTTTTCCAAGTGTACTTCCTGTGTCTCACCGGCCTGCTGGGCCACATCGGTGAAGGTTCCATCTCCGTTGTTCCTGAAGAGGAAGTTGGGCCCGTACTCGTTGACGCAGAGGACGTCAGACAAGCTCTGGCTCACAATGGGCCCCACCACCACGCCCCGCCCTCCTGCACAGACACAGAGGCCCCCCGACTATGGGATGAATATCATGCCACGATTCGAAGCTGAAAAGAAAAGCTTTGAAAGGGTGAAACTCTTGGGTGAAATTTAAACCAGTTTTCAGATCGCCGTTCACAAGGTTTCAAACCTGGACAACAAACTCAACAGTGACAAATTTGAAACTCTGAAAATGTGTTTGAGAAACACTGTAAAAAGAGTGCTGCCGTTGTGAAGAAGGGAAATGCATATACAAAATAGTGTTTTCAGAGATTTGAATTTTTTTAAGCAAACCATTTTAAGCAAAGATTTCAACCTTTCAAAGCTTTTTTTCAGCTTCGAATCATGGCATGATATTGATCCCATCCCCTACCAAGTAGGGTCACCGACACACCGAGGGTAACATAATGGAGGGAGGACGAGAGAGGAGAGGTGACGTTATAGGAGGGAGAGAGTGTAGAATAGATCAGCATGCATACGAAAAGTGATTAGAGACAGACCATTACTGTGTTTCCAGGCCATTTACCTTTAGCCATGCAGGTATTTATGCTGATGCTCTCATCCACTTATATACAGGAACAAAAACTAGACACACCTACAGTACACACTAATACACAATGCAGTCAAGTAAAGTCAAGTGTCTATATATAACCCCTGTACGTATTTACTTATATACATATATTACATATATAACCATACACGAGTCTCCAAGCAACTTATAACTTACAAAGGTCCAACAACATTTGATCAATTGTGAGACAAGTCAAATCTAATTCCTTTAAAAACTTCCAGTATGCAGAGCCAGTTCTCTGTCATAACTATCCTGTGATTTACAAGACAGACAAATACCACCAGCACCTCACAGCCATTAATTACTGAGGTCTCTCCAGAGACATTAACTTGTAACTATTAGATATAACATATCACTGTCAGTTCCTCTGTACTGATTAATGGCAGGTCGATCACAGAGGCATCTACAGTACATCATTCACATTCGGCCACGGCAGTTTCACTCTGCCCTCTAGTGGCCATGGTGAGCATTTAGATGGGGTGAAATCCCAACTGAGGTGCTCCCTGCCCAGGCTTTCTTCACTAGCACCATTAAGCAGAGCCAAATTACAGACACTCATTTAACACCAGACACACCAGACACACCACACACATGAACACACGAGGCTCTAGCTGGAGGCATGCAGCCTGAGGAACCACACTAGACCGTGACTGATTCATCTCTGGGCCATTGAGCCGGCCCAGGCTGATCTATGGGTGCGCCGCCCTTCCCCTTTTCCGTGACTTTGACTGAAGTAAACAGCTGACAGGGCCAAAAGAAGAGGCTAACACCGATCCCGCGCTCTCTCTCTACTCCCCTTTCTCACTTTACCATTAAACCTCATGTTATTGGTCATTTCTCCCGCCCTCTTACGCTCCTCCAGCCATTCAAGTTCCCCCTCACCCCATCCCCAAACCCCCCTTCCCCTCGTTCACTTTAGGGCGCTATATTTCAGAGTGTACGGGTACAGTGGGCACATGGCCCCTCGCCTGGTGTCCCTGGCCTGTAAACCACACCAATATTCCAGCAGGGCTGCAGCTTGCCGTCATAAAACCCCATTTTTTTCAAATGTTGTCTTTCTCTCAGTAAGGGGAAGACAAACAGACACGGGGGGGGGGGGGGGGGGGGGGGGGGGGGGGGGGGGGGGGGGGGGGGGGGGGGGGGGGGGGGGGGGGGGGG
>JAOEHI010000350.1:9754-26423 GCA_025447815.1 Percopsis transmontana
ACTATCTTGTGCACTATCTTGTGCACTATCTTGATAATGTGCACTTAAAATAACAGTGAAATACTGCGCCATTGCCTTCAGACCAGGTTTATGTTGGTCAATTGCGGAATCGCTTTCCGCTGCCTCAAGATAGCACTTTGCCAACAATGCGCGTGACCACACCTCATTTTAAGACCAACACGCCCACGGGCGCTCAGATGGGGATAAGTGGAAAATGACAACTGCGTCGGTCTGAAATTAGCAAAGACACTTTGCTTTGCTTTGAGCCGGGTGTAAGTTAGGGCCCTATGTGTTCTCTTATAAAATACGTTTTCATTTTTGACATTTTTATTTATGGGGTCAACTTTTCTCCGTGTGGTTCTTTATTGATATTGATATGACAGCCCCAGGACATCATGTGTGACAAACTGAAAAATCTATATTTTTTTTTATGCCACTTCCAGGGACATCTACATCCTATTGCATTATAACAGTACAGATTAGATAGTCCTAGTTTAGGCCGGCAGTATTATAATGCATCTAATTTGCCAATCAGCCAGCGGCAGGACAGCTGTGGTAAAAGTCTCCCATACATCTGTAAGCTGCTCGCAGGAGAAGGCCTGGCCTGCCTGCCGCAGAGGCTGGGTTTCTATATTTTGTCTGGCACCGGCGCATCCATGCAGGCCATTTGTGTAAAAGATACCCACATGTTTCTTTTCTCATGCACCCACAAGGTTGGCCGCAACAACACGGCCTCCAGGCTTTCTCTCCTTTGTCATAAATATTGTCATGGCTGAAAAAGTATCTCATGTCTGTGTGCATGGGATAGGGGAAAGCAGAGCCATGGGGGAGGGAATTAGGTAGGGGTGGGCAAAGGCGCAGGGCATCAGATTGCATGAAATATCTTGAGCCTGCCTCGTCCATGAAACCCAATCCCAGCCTATGGTGACTGCAGCTTTGAGATTTGATGAGGGCAGGGGGGGGGCAGGTAACTTTTTCACATCTCTACAGAAGTTCATAGTGTGTGTGTGTGTGTGTGTGTGTGTGTGTGTGTGTGTGTGTGTGTGTGTGTGTGTGTGTGTGTGTTTGTGAGTGTTATTGATATAGATAATCACCATTACTGATTGTCCACCCTATTGTTTACTTTTTGCCTTTGCCTTAAATCAGTTTGAGTCACGACCCCAAAATTATTCATATTAATAGCATGAAATATGCATTATATACAGTATAATGTACTATATACGGTGTATATACTGTACATAAATATACACCGATGAGCCACAACCTTATGTACACTCAAGGTCTGGGATATATTAGGCGGTAAGCGAACAGTCTGTTCTCGTAGACAGCGTGTTGGATGGGGGAGAAGGCAGGCGTAAAGACCTGAGCCACTTTGACAAGGACCAAAGGGTCATGGCCAGACGACTGGGTCGGAGCATCTCCCAAACAGCAAGGCTCGTGGGGTGCTCCCGGTCAGCACTGGTGAGAACCTACACACAGTGGTCCCAGGAGGGACCAACCCACGAACCGGGCGACAGGGTGCTGGGTGCCCCAAGGCTCATGATGGGCGAGGGCAACGAACCAGCAGAAGGGCTACTGTGGCACAAGAACATTGTAATAACACAACACAGTGTATCGCACCCTGCTGCATATAGGGCTGTACAAAAACGTATTTCTATTTTATAGAACTATTCATCCAACAACCCCTTGGGGGGTCCGTTCCCACACGACCAACCACTGCCTTAAGCTTTTGGACTGGTTTGTATGAAAGGTGTTGCCTCCTCGATCTTTCTCTGCGTCCCCTCCTGTTCAGTTCAGTTCCTTACTGACCCTCCAGTATGGGTTCTGTGACGCGTCCTTGCTTTCCCTCAGCATCGAAGTAGGCTAGCCATGCACCATGTTGTGTAGCGGCCGCTTACATACGCGTCGCGTAATCTTCCCCGTCCTCCTGCCCCCGCGCGCATAGTATTTTGTTGGAGGATTAGACAGGTACGTTGTACTCTCCCTGCCGTCCCAGCTGCAGTGTTCGACTCTTTGTTCACGCTGAGGAATCCCCCGCAGAGACCCCAGACCTCCATCAGCGCCTCTCCCCCGCAGGTTCCCCCAGGCACGAGGGGGCAGAGTGCCTCTTCATGTCAGCCCAGAAATGTCACATCACGTCAGACACGCACGCACACGCGCGCACGCACGCACTCGCGCACACGCACGCGTGCTACATGCCCCTCGTTTTGCGAGGGCACACACACGAGATGAACAAGGTAGAAAATGGTGTGTGGGATTTATAGTGTATGCATGCATGCATGGGCTGTGCATGTTTGTGCATTTCTTTTCTGTATGAATGCGCCTGCTCATATTAATATGATGTGTGTGTGTGTGTGTGTGTGTGTGTGTGTTCTGACGCAGGCTCACTGGTGGTTAGGAAGCCTTGAGGCCTGCTTGACACAGCTGCAGGGCACAGTGAAGAAGGTGATTATCTCATAGCTGCCAGCCATTCTAGCTCAAATGAGAGAAGTACTCAAACTAACTGCAAAAGTGAGGCCATGAACATGAACTTGTATGACACTTGCATAGCTTTAACGTCATTATTTCAACTTGTTATGGTAATAAACTTGTAGCTTAGGGAAAAGTTGTAGCTCAAGTACGCACATTTATTTGAATAGCATATCCCAGAATGCTCATTACAGTTGGAGCTAAAATATGACATTGTATTATTAATTGGTCTCAAGTCAACCCCCAATCGGTGTGTATTTAAGTGTGCACAAACACATTTGTCCTACAATTTTAGCATTGCAGAAAGACAAAATTATATTTCCTTTAATAAATATGAAAACAAGTGAGTTGTTGAACAACCAAAACATGAAAATGAAGTGTTTTTTAGATATGGTCGACACTTTTCTTCAAAGTAATTAGCTGTAAGCACAAATACAGGTTTGGGAGTAGGGGTTAAGTGAGCAAGTAGGGGATAAGCGAGTACAATTAAATATTAAGGAGCAGGTAAGGGTTAAGACATCCCATGATCTTGGAACACAAATAAACACAAATGAAATGCGTTAGGATAGCAGTGCATAACATGAAAAGAGCCTCATTTAGGACTATATCATTATTTGCTACTCAGGAGAGTTCCAGATATGGAAAAAGTGTTTACAATCTTAGGATTGTTAGGGCCAACCCGTCAGCATCGGGGTTGGCGTTGCATCGCTCTCCTGGCAGGTGATGGGCATACACACCTGGGCACACGTACTTGCCCAGATGGAAGCTAGCATAGTGGCAGCTGGTGTGCCAGCCCCTCAGGACAACAGAGTCGCTAGAGGGGCGCGAGACATGGCGAATACCTGCTCTGTCAGACTTAGGAGGAACTTCACCTAGCATGGCAGCTGCGGTGTGCTGCCATGATGCAGTCAGCGGTAAGCAAAGGCATTTCTAGCCATATAGATTTAAAGCCATGATCTGGAAGATTGCCATTAAGCTGGTGTGGAAATGAATGTCTATCTATTTGTCTGTCTGTCTGTCTGTTTATCTGTTTGTCTGCTTATCTGTGCTCTGTGTGTGTGTGTGTGTGTGTGTGTGTGTGTGTGTGTGTGTGTGTGTATCATGCCTTGTTCCCAGTGCCAGCACCTCATTAGTACACTATGTAAATGAACTGGCACAAGGCCAAAAGGTCACAGCACAAACTGGAGACGGAATAATGACACAGTGTTTGTGTGTTGCGAGCGTGCGTGCGCGCGCGTGCTCATACGCCTTCTTAAGTATGTTTATACTGCGCGCGTCTGCCTGTGTCTGAAAGGTTGTCCATTTGACGGTGTGTATTTTGTGTGTGTCCTTTCCTTTGTCATCCCTACCGGGAGACAAGTGGGCGTGTGTGTGTGTGTGTGTGTGTGTGTGAGAGGAAAACAAAGCAGCAAATGTTCATTGTTTAGCCCAAATAATCTAATAAGCCTACAACTTTAAGCAATTGTTTCATATGAACACCTACTGGCTCCCACTTCTAAATGATCCTTATATTTTTCTCCCTACAAATGAAATGAACCAGAATATGTTATTATCAATTTATCCATCTTGTATTAATATTTTAGAGAATGAACCTAATTCTATATATGGTAATGAGCAACATATTTGTTTGGCTCGCTTTGGCTTATTTTTTAAACAGTCTTAACATTCTCTGTAAACTGTAAATTGTCACAACTGTTTTATGGGACATCACAACTCTATTGCATGTCTGCAGTTATTGTGTCAGTAAAATGGCCAACGCCACCAAAATGTCATCGTGTGAGCCCTACTGGTCAAAATGTTTAGATACCGATTCCAACAGTAGGTAAAAGATTACTGTGAAAAGTCCGTACTGTACAATACTGTAGTACACAGAAAAATGATACACACAATTTGTATGTATACAGTACTTTTTATTTTATTTATTTTTGTAGCAATATGTAAAACATTTTCACGCCCACTTTTTCAAGCATGGTTCTTCAGCTACACACAAACACAGATGCACGCACGCAAGCACGCACACACACACACACACACACACACACACACACACACACACACGTTCATTTTATAAACCCCTTTAAGTGGAGTCCACGAACCAAAGCATGTTTTCCATTCCACAATCACCATTTCCTTTCCATCGTTTTCAGTATGTTTTCCACTTCTAAGTTTTCCTGTTGTTTCTGTTCACCTGTTTATTTTGTCCATTCGTAAAAAGAAGCCATTGTTTCTCCCCCCTCCCAGGCGAGAGACGACGATGGCCTCGGTGGGAAATTACCCCAGCACAACTTTACTCAGGACACGCCCAGGCTTGTCTTCAAGGCAAACAGCGATGTGCTTGTAAGGACCATAAACATTTAACACCACATAGAGTTTAAGTTTGATGGCGACTTCATAAATATGTTTCACATGTTGTTCATTATTAAAATAATGTGATCGTTTTTTGTCAGACATGTCAGTGGACTGGCCGGTTCGTTTTTGGCCGTTGCGTCACCCCAAACGATAAAATGTGAACGCAGTCCTATAGTGATGTGTCAGCAAGGGTTTGTACATTTTCCATTCACACATTTGTTTTCTCATTTCATTCAGCATCATATTTAGCAGGTGAATGGTAGGCCTATATGCTGATTTTGTGTTGATTATCAGACAAATATTAAAGGGGAATTCCAGACAATTTTGAGCTGGACGTCATCTTCACATCTCTCACACCCCTCCCAAATCTCTCATCAACATAAGAAAGTACAGCTGCATTCCTGGGATGTTGTTACAGCGTTAACGTTGCGTTGACATCACAAGGACACTTTTGGGTGAGTTTTTTTTGGATGGCCTTGTTTATTTCCATTCTAATCGATGGAGTCTGGACAGTGATGATCGCCAGAATTCTAAACTGCATTGTTTGAATAGATTTTGGCCACAGATGGGAAAATGAGGTCCAGGTAAAAATTAACCAGAATTCCCCTTTAATCTGACAACAAGGATGTCAGTCAAGGAGTTGCGTTTTAGAATTTTACACAATAGTTTACAATCAGTATATTGACTCCATTTGATTGTTTATCTAATTTAATCCACTTTGTGACACATATACTGTACAACAAGCAGCCATACTGTAGGTATGCTGTAGCATAGTTTCCCACCATTAACATATTTAATCTCTAATACTGTAGAGAGATACTGTAGAGAGTCTTTATAGTTGTTAGCTATGGAAAATATTTGGGCTCATGGAATTTATGAAAGGACCAGTGTGCTACAGCGAAGTACAACCATATACGTTTTTGTTCCCTCTTTAAGTGCGTAAAGTGTGTGCGTGCGTGTGCGCGCGTGTGCATGTGTGTGTGTGCAATATGTTACACATATTTAAGTGACTATGATTGGTGGCCAAGGTAATGTGTTTTTTCTGTATTCATCTGTATACTTTCTTTTTTGGACTCTGTTCAGAGCTTCTTGTTCTGTAGCTGTGGCACAGTCTAAATCCGTTTAAATGCTTAGACATTGAAAAATATTAACAAATTGAAGCGACCGTAGGATCACTCGGTTAAATGTTCTGCATACATAATTTGCCATCTCTAGATTAGAGTGTCCAATCATTAAAATGAGTGCACATAATTTGTCACATACTGTATGTCTTTTATATATATGGGCTTTAGGGTGGCAATCTGGGTACTGCATGCTCCTTTTCTGCTCATCCCACACTGACTGGAAGAGTCACATGTTTATAACTCAGGCTATATTTTTACCAAAATATAAAGAGGGGGTGTTTGCAGTGTGACAATATTTAGACTTAATATTAACTGACACATTGAAACACTAGTCCACAGTCCAACCTCCAATATGGGCATAAAGTCATAGGTTTGGGTCTGATCCTGCTTTTCCACTATTTAGCGATGTGGACAACTAAAGGCGTTCAAACAGAATTCTCCTTGAATCCACCCTGACTGGAGAATATGAGATTGTCCCCTCATGAACTGTTGCAGCTTAAAACCATCCAACAGTTTACATGTTTTATCCTATTGTAACATAGAGTACAATATCTCTACTATTTAAAGCCTCCTCATATGTTTTTGTTCCTCTTAACTGTTCTAAAGCTCCTTATTCTCTGCAACCCCCTCTGTAATCCTCTGCTTTTCAAAACCTCTCCTCCTCTGCAAACCATGAAGCCTCAGGTTAATTCTCCTACACCTACTTTTCATCATTTATTTTTTCTCTGCAACCTATAACCCCTTAGTCACTTCTAATCCAGTTTCTAAACCCTTGCAGATTGGCGTCTGTGTGAGGCTTAATCACCAGGTGAGCTAACTGGCTAATTATATATAGCAATACAATGAAGAAGGCTAGAGGAGAGGTAGAAATGATGGCTGTGAGGTAGGTGACAGCACTTGTTTGGAAGCTCAGTAATTGATGTAAAGCTAAGCGGTTAAGCTACGTCGGCTACTGGTTCGTTGGCCACGATGGAAATAAATGACCATAATTACATCCAACTGCAAACATCTGTGTGCAGGAGAGGGAGAAAGTGAAAGAGAGAGAGAGAGAGAGAGAGAGAGAGAGGGAGAGAGACACAACTCCATTAGAGTAATGCGCAGTGAAGTTTCACTCACAGCGTAGAAACTCGTTAAGTGCTCTCCATCTGTCTTTCTGAGACAAGCAAGATTTGAGCGCATTTATAATTTAAAATATCTTTCGCCTACCATTATCAAACTCCACACGCAAGAGCAACTTTTTTTTACATTTTTTTCCCCAAACTTTTACTCAGTCATGGTTCGTTAAATGAGCAGGTACTAAACGGGCTGCTCCAAGAGAATCCCAGAAACGTTCATTTGGGCATCCCTGATGTTAATGTGCAGTCCCTCTGGAGACTAAATCACACAGATACATTATTCTACTATTTATTATTATTATTCTATTATTTATGACTATTGGTCATACAGTTGCGTGTGTCTTATGAAACATTTAGGCTGTTTATGCAAAAACCGAGGAAATATAGGTGGATCATTTATAAAAAAATACACCTTGTAGGGGGACTTGATCCTTCTTGAAAATATACTGGACGCGAGTCGCATATTGGGGCCAACCGGAGGACTGCTTTACATATGCAATGGCCACTGGACAGTATCATGTTTCATCTTTTGAAATCCAGTCCAACACCGCAATGCATCTTTCCCAGCAGGCAGTGTGAGTCCATCCCCTCTTGGATGCTAGCACACTCAGTCAAGCCAAATAAACTGGTGTTGCTATGCGCCGCTCGAATGAAGTTATCCTCCTCAGGATGCATCGCTTAACTTATTAACATTCATCGGGGGGGATTAAGGGTCCGTGTGATGGATGGATGTCGTTGAGGGGTCTGACAACTGATTAATGCCTTAATTATCTCCAGCGAGGACCTGCCACTCCTCCCAGTGCTGACAGAGTGAGCTGTGTGTGGCCTGGCGGGTAGCGTCATGTTCAGGGCTCGCCCACTGCTATCTACTCAACCAGGGTCACATTCATTTTCTGCCCATAGGAAAATCTTTTTAGCACTTTTTGTGCTAAAAAGGTGTGTAACCGTGATGACACAGTGCAGCAGAAGTGTTTTGGGATCTCTGCCACTGCAGAGACTGAGTGAGACATTTTCTTTCTAGTGAAAGGTAGTTTGCTCACTTTTAGATATGTATTTCTAGAACGTACTACTTTTGAAGGTTGATGAAGGCTGACTATATACTGTATGTCAAATTTAAGGCTACATTTTGTGACCACAAATTTCAAAAGAGAATGATCATTTTAGTTCAAATACATTTTCAGCAGTACAAAACTCAAGTTTGGGTTGTTATTGAAATATAATAATAATAATAATTACAATAAATTGCTTTTAGTACTATAAAAAGCTGATGTGGTAATGAGATAATGTGGTGTGGTAATGAGATAGCATAAGGAAGGTTTCTCGGGACTGCACGTGATGCTAATAGCGCTAAAGCCACTGGGGCACTGACAGACATTGCACATGTGGCTCGGTAGAAGTGGACTTCTTTCAGCAATTATAACAATGAAGCCATTTGGTACAGACACACAATCCCAAGTGTGAATGCCCATTAGAGGATACGCATTAATCAGTTTTAGCGTTCTGCCTCTGGTGACTGTCACCCAGGGATCGGTGGTTAAATCAACAGAAGGTACAAATGCCCTGTTAGGAAACAAAGTTGTTAAAAAACGTTACAAGTCACTTCATTGTCACCTGACAGTGAAATGGCTCTGTGTCAACGTTGAACTACCAGCAAACATGAGAGAGACACAGGAATGCGTAGAATCCCCCCACACACACACCACCACCACAACACCCCCACACCCCCAACCTGCACACATGCACACATACGGGCATGCACGGGTCTGCTCTCACAAACCGACTTAAAGTTAAACATTTGCCCTTCACAGCTATTTTGTACTTATAAACAGCCTGTGTTCTTTAAACATGCAATAAAACATTGGTTTAGATGTGTCCAGATGGTGTGGAGGCTGAGCTCGGGCCCGTCGGCGTAATTAAAAGAAAATATAGTTTTTGTAAGTGGTTTGTATGCGAGGAGAGTGGTACTGATTGGATGTTTGTCTTGTCTTGTGTCTTTTTGTGGGGCAGGTCTGCGACTGGTGCAAGCATATCCGCCACACTAAGGAGTATCTGGACTTCGGCGCCGGGGAGCGACGGCTGCAGTTCTGCAGTGCCAAATGCCTGAACCAGTACAAGATGGACATTTTCTACAAGGAGACCCAGGCGGCCCTGCCCGGCGCGCTGTGTAACCCGGGACACGGCGCGGAGGGCAAGGCGGAGTGCGGCGCCGGCGTGCAGCTGCTCACGCCGGAGTCCTGGGGGACGCCGCTGACGGACCTGCGGCGCAAGGCCCCCTCGCCGGGCGGGACGGCCCCCTGCACCTCCTCCGCCGCCTCTCCCTCGGACACGGGAACCGTCTGCTCCCCCTCCTCCATCTCCTCGGCCAAGATTCCCACCCCCAGACCCCACGAGAGCCCCGCGCTGCCGCCTCCGCCTCTCCCCGCCCTGCACGGGCCCATGGGGGTCCCGTCGGGCAGCCCCCCTATGGTGATGACCCCCAGGGGGCCCGTGCCCCTGCCCCTGTTCATGGAGCATCAGATGATGCAGCACATCCGACAGCCATTCCTCCGCCCCTCGGCCGGCCCCAACAGCCCCCTGTCCAACCCCATCATCCCTGGCATCGGCCCGCCCCCTCCCCCGAGGACCCTCGGCCCACCGTCCAGCCCCATGCACCCCCACAGGCCCATGCTGTCCCCGCACATCCACCCCTCGTCCAACCCCAACGCGGGCCTCATGCCCCCTCACCCCGGCCTGCCCATGCCGGGCCTGCCCCATTTCCCTCCGGTCAACATGATGCCCAACGGACCCCTCCCCATGCCCCCCATGATGAACTTCGGCATGCCGTCCCTCGCCCCCCTGGTGCCCCCGCCCACTCTCTTGGTCCCTTACCCGGTCATCGTACCCCTCCCGGTCCCCATCCCCATCCCCATCCCCATCCCCATCCCCATCCCCTTCCACGCCAAGGCCCCCAGGGACCAGCCGGAGAGCGCTCCAGAGTACTCCGAAGCACGGGCTTCCTCCCGGCCCCGCTCCTCCTCCGCTTCCTCCGGGGGAGACGGAGGGGACCAAAAGGTGGGGCCGCCCGGGCCCCTGTCCCCTGGGTTTCCCGCCTATGGCCCCGGCCGGCTGGGGTGTGGCTCAGAGAGGGGCAGGGCGGCGGTGGTGGACCTGACGGTCAAGGCGGAGGGGGGTTCAGGGAGCCTGTGTCTGTCCAGCGCTGGTGTGATTGATCTGACCGTGAGCCACCGCTCGTGCCAGCAGCACGTCATACAGAGGATGCTGCCCGCGGTGCAGGTCAAGGTGGAGGCAGAGGCCGACCCCAGGTCGCCACCTGCTGCCGGGCCGGAGCGAGACGGGAGAGACGGGGTCTTACAGGGTCTCGGCGCCGAGCTGGAGGCGCGCCGCTCCCCCGGCAGCGCCGAGCCTCAGCCACAGCCCTGCGACCCCCCCCTCCCCCCGGCCCGGCCCTTCCCCAGCGCAGAGCGGACCCAGCCCCCGCCGCCCCAGGTCCAACCCGGCCCCCCCGCCGCACCGTGCAACGTCATCGTCAACGGCACGGGGTGGCACGGACCGCCCCCCCGGCCGCCCTCCTCCGAGTCCTGCCCCGACCGGCGGGGGGGCCGGGGGGGCGACGGAGCCGCGAAGGAGGAGGAGCCGGCCGACGGCGAGCTGGAGCGGGACGCGCTGAAGGAGAACAGCTGCTCGGTGGCGGAGCGGGAGCTGGGGCTGGGGAGGCGGGGCGCGGCCGACGAGGGGGCGGGGGCCGCGGGGGAGGAAGGCAAACCCCACCCGGACCACGGCCTGGAGGAGGGCGACGAGCACACCTACGCGCTGCCACTGCTGCCCGCCGGAGGCTGCGTGGTCATTCAGCCTGTGCCAAAGCCCGACGCTGACAAGACGGCCATCCTGTCCTGCTCCATCAGCGCACCGCTGTCGTCGGCGGGGAGCCCCGACCTGGAGCCCCCTCTGAAGAGGAGGTGCCTGCGAATCCGCAATCAGAACAAATGAGGTCGGTCCATTGTGGCGCCCCCTAGATGTCTTTCTAAGTCAAGATGTGTGTTAGGTTTGTTAAGATAGGTCGGGCTGCAGCCCCCTGCAAGCAAAGATGGATGAATATATATTTATATTCATAGAGACATTCAAACACTTTACAATATGTAACTTTTTAAATTGTTCTTTCGGTGCAATATGCATCATGCATTTGCAATTGGATCTGAAAGGTGCGTACCAAACAGATGTGAAATCCATACAGTCTCTCTCTGAAACCCTTTCTAGCTGACGTCTATATTGGAGACAACCGAGAGCAGATACATCTGTCCTGTGTTTTTTCTTTTTCTGCTCATCTCGTACCTTGTTTTATGATGCCCAATTTGAGTTTTCAGTTCATGAGCATTATTCGTTCAAAAAATAACAAAACATTTAGAATTCATACATTCAGACGAGCAGACACAGTAAATATTTCATTTTTTGGTGTGTTGTAGCTGAAATTGCGTGTGCCAAACAACACGTATGCAGTTCAAATGTGAGAAATGCAGTATCTTAAATGAGTTAAGAGTTGCACTTACAATCCCGTTGTTACTAGAACCCCGGCGGCCCGCACTTTACTGTTAACTGCCAACTCAAACGGATGCTGTTTTACCAACACAGCCTCATGGAAGTTCTGCCTGTCTGCTTGGTCTAATTCTCCACCTGCTCTGTTTCACAGATGTATGCTCTGAAGAATGACGTGCCATCTGCGCCGCCCGACGCCTATCCACCCAGCCCCTCTCCTGAGCTCCTGGCCCCCTCGTTACACCTCACCCGGGCCCCCCTATAAGCCCCACCTTACCCCGACAGCACCACGCACATGGACACACCGTCCTCCTCCTCAGCAACAGGCCCTACCAGCACTAGAACCCGCCTCTGACACCTTGTACCAGTCCAACCAAACGTGTTAGTGTGTACCGTAGCAGAGAGAAACCGGACTCTTTTGTCTGTCTATGTATGAATTCTGAGTTCTTTACGTAAATTGAATTCTGAATTTGTCGCAAAAGGCCAGCAGGATCTCACTTCCATATTTTCAGCTGATAGCCCGCACGGCCCCCTTGTCTCTTAACCCCCCCGTTCCATCCCCCCCAAAAGCAAGTGCTCTCTATGGCTGTTACACACAGAATGTAATGTTAAGTGTCCAGTATTTAAAGCTGTTTTTCTGGAACTCCCCCTTTCCTGGTTTAACCCAGTGCCACAGTTGGGCATTGTTAATTTATATTCCCACAACGTGTAGCTATGAAATAGACAAACCTCCAAACCAAAACTTTGGTTAGCAAAGGAAAACACACACAAACACACACACACAGTTGAGACCTTGGACATAAAATGACCTTCAATGAAGTTGTGTGTTTGTGTTTGTGTGTTGTGTGTGAAAAGGATTCCCATCCAGATAGAGAAGGGTAGAGCTTCACCAGCAAATGACATTGTGTGGGTGGAGTCAGGCAGTCTCTGGTCATTTTTGTTTCCTCTTATACTCAAACGCAGATTAATTGTGACTCCAGAATGAGACACAAGATTAGTTGTGATAATTAGTCCTATTATTGCCATCTGTGTGCTTTAACAAATATCCATGTTAAAAGCCTGTCACTCATCTCTCTCCACAAGCTTATAAGGCAATATAGAGACCAACTTGTAAACTATGGGTAATTGCTATTGCTGTTGCTAATCTTACTATTAATATTAGATTTTAATTATTATTGCCAGAGATGTTTCTGCCATGGTTAGTGTAAAGCCAGCTTTTTTCATCAATAATATTTTAGGAAGCGTAAAAATAACACCGCAAAATATTTTACGACATAATAGGCACAAGCCTGAATCCTTTTGAAAAAAATTATGGCCAATGAAAAAAATTATTGAATCTTTTACCCTTCCATTCCCCTTCTGTTTACTCCAGTATGTTTATGCCAATTATTCACGTGCTTTGTTGTGTGCCAGTTTTATTGACTCACAACTCAAATGTTGTCCTTGAGTCAGTTGCCTTTTCTAGAATTACTCCATGTACCTCTTATATATCCACTTTTGTCTGATTCAGTTTCACCACTGCTTAAGCCTGTGAGCTGGAATGCCATTAAACAAAGCCAGTATTTAGCTTACACTCCTATGGAGGAATTAAATACCAAACACAGACTTGTATTATCATATGCCAAAAGCTTATATGTTCAAATGAGCTATCAATAAGATGATATAATTGAATTGATATTGATATTGATAGAGATATGATTTTAAAACTGTAGATTTGACCGGTATATTAAGTATATAGTTGCCAAAACAATAAGCACTTATATCAAGTACTGTTTGATCAGAGAAAATAAGAGAAGTCAATGACAAAAGCAGTATTACCCTATTTCTAGTTTGCTTGTCCCATGTTGGCCTGATATCTGACATTTCTGTGCAAGCGAGGTGAAACTGAACTTTACGGGGAAACCATAGCCCAGGACGTGAGAAACATTTTTTTGTTTCTTTGTCATTTCCTTATTTATCGCACTATTTATCATTGTTTTCTATTTATTAATTTGTCATGATCGGCCACAGCGATGTTTATGCATTATCCTATTGAATCCATTGAGTCTCTTCATACTGTACGAACACTTTTAAAGCACGCACTCACACACTACTTTAGCTTATGTCAATTATGTTTGACATACAGTATGTGTGTGCACCTGTATCTGTGTGTGTGCCAGGCCAGTGTGAACCTAAAACCCAGGTGATATTAGTGAGTGTTGACTCATAGTAAGGCGTGTGCAACTTTATCTGGTACCAGTTAGTCAAGCATTTAGGCTTAGCTTGTTGCTCGCCAAGGCCCGGTTTTGATTTCCCTTGAAGGTTTTCCTACGTACCGCTTCATTATCTCTGAACAAAGACACTAAAAGTAATTTTTATGATCTATGAGTTTTGGTTTACTTTGAGAAGTTTCTCAAATCTTTTTCAGGAGTTTTCTACCTAAAACTCTTTCCCCTTTCTCTCTGAAATGTCTTTTTTTTTTTTAAATGACTATTTATTTGAGAGGCACAAAACACATACAGGCAACATGTCTACCTGTGCTGTGAAACCTTCTGTAAAAGCGCAGCTATCTCAGCTCTTGTAGCCTTGAAACCTTCTGGATGTAATTGTTTTGTCTGTCTGTGTTGCTGGAAAGTTATTCTGGTTTGTTAAACAATGGGTCATATTTTTTGTTACGTGTCTGCTCCATAATTCACAACAAATCATTCTCCCAAATCACTATTTTGAATTTAATAAAGATTTACTTCAGCTCAGAGATAGCCTTTTGGAACAAACTCTTCTATTGTAACTTCTCACACACACACACGCACGCACACACACACACACACACACACACACACACACACACACACACTCCTCATTGGTATATTGTGAACAGTATACTGTATACTGAACAGTATGCTTGTTGAGAGTAGTATGAAATAGACTGATTCAGTCTATTTGATGGTAAACAGAATCATCACTCATTTCTTTTTGCAAGACAAACTACAGGCCTTGCCAACAGCCTGAATTATGCAATGTCAACAACATCACACTCGGAACAGAGACGAGTGGTCCGCAGACAAAATAACACATGAAAGGACATCAAAAACAACAGAGAAGTTGCCTTAACTCTTGCTTGTATAATCTCTACAGTTAAGACAATGAAGCCTGCTTGTAAAAAATACTGTCTCTCTTTGTACAAAAACAAATATATAGAAAGACTTTGTTATCTTGTTAGTGTCAATGTATAGATGATCAGCTTTTTCTGTAACTTGTATGGACCGTCACATTTTTACTAAGAAAAAAACGAAACAAAACCCCCAGATCCTTGTCCCTCAACATCCAACATGTTCAACGTTTTAACTCGTGGTGGACTGTCAACCTTTTGTGTACATTTTATAGTATTATTTATTGTTGACACATTTTGCAATTGCAAATAATGAAAAAGGGGAAGGTGGTTTGACCTGAGCATTCAAATGTAAATGCCTGGTGAACAGTTAAATGCTTTTTTATAATTAAAATGGAGAAAACAGCGATATGAGGAGGTGATTTTTGTCTCTTTATTATGAAGTTGTAACATGTACATAACTTGGCTAAAATTGCTTTGGAAAAGATTTTTTTTTTGTGTTGTAATTGTATTTGTTTATCCAGTGAATTGTTCATGAAGAAATAAATAAGAGGCACACACCACTATGTCTGAAGTTGGTCATATGTTCAAATACACTGAACATTACAAACGTGTTTGAGATCATACCTAATCAATAATAATACAAATAATACATTAGTTTAGAAATATGTTCATGAATTAAAATGTTGCCTTGAAAACAGAACAGCCTAGAAAAATAATCATAAAATGAACTACAAAAGAAAAAATAACTATCCCAGAAAATCCAATAATATATATTTCTAATTCTTTATTATAACATGGTCTTTAGCGCCATCTTAAGGCGTTGTAAAATATTGGCCTAACGTTACCCCGGAGAGGTAATTGCACAAATCCTGTATTGCGCGCAATTCATTATGTGATTTCATAATAATTCCATTTAAAATATAATTATTGGAAAATAAATGGAATTGCACTGTAAATTATGAAAATTGTTTCAAACTTAATTGTAAATAAATTATTACAATATTTTTAGATATCATGACAAAAACATGTTTTTTATTTTATATATTATTATGCATGGATGTTTTGTGCATGACAGGCATCTTGGTAGCCTTTCATGCAAGAGCTCACAGCTGCTGATGAGCGCTGTAGCATGTTGACAGTTGGTGCGAGGTTCTACTGGTATACTTCAGTCAATAAGTCCCAGTTTGGTGTTATATCCATTAGACATTGCAAGGATTAGCCAAGTGTTTTTTTGGCCAACTTGAGACCAGCATTCATGCTGTTCTTACAACTCTGCTCCCATATTTTTTCCCACTACGGTGGGCATGTTTTTCTGTTGATGGTGTCATGCCATTCCATGTAGTTTGCCTTGCATACGAAACAAATGAAAGAGACAACAAACTTTGGTGTTTTCTGGTTGACTACAGCCCACAGAAAAACTGGAGCAAATTTAACACGACATACCAAAAATGTACAAAAATGCAGAAAACTAGACAGGGGACAAACAGGCTACTATATCAGCACTAGCTAGCCTATCTCTGTGTGATCTCAGCACCTTAAATTGTCTCTCCACACCAGGTGATACTACTTAAGACCATCCCAATTTTGCAAATTGCACTGTCAACAGCCTGAAAGCAAAGCTAAAAAAATAGAGGCAGAGGTCGAGATTGCAAAATCAGAATGATAATAATTTGGCCTTCAGGAACTAAATGGTGATTGTCAGGTGGGATATAGAGAACCTTTAGAGAATAAATCTGGTGGTTCCAATGGCAGGAAGGTGTAAATGCCGTAGCAAACTGGAATGTGGCTAAAAAGGCTAGCAGAGACAGTTTAAGAGGTTATGACAGGCTTCTACAGGTCATATAATAGAGAATTTAATTTGTGTCTCAACTACCCCCTCTGCTGAACCAAACGGTAAAACATAAACATCATACCTTTTTAGTTTTTCTTTGTTTATTTATGTATATGTTGTTTATGTATGTATGTATGTATGTATGTATGTATGTATGTAT
>JAOEHI010000350.1:29252-42678 GCA_025447815.1 Percopsis transmontana
ACATCCCTCTTATTCTGGTGGTTAAAAGGTCCAACGTGGACAGCTTGTTGATTTGCTGAAGCAACAGTGGGGGAAAATAACATCTTAGGAAAACAAATTAAAAAAGAAAGCTACGGGAGTAACAAATTCCCCTTCCTTGGCATAGTTGTACTCTCACATGGCACCAATGACAACTAACCAGAGGCTATGCTAGACTGACTGGGAGAGTATGGCAGTCCCTACAGTAGGAATATATTGTTGTCTGAGTGCAGACCCTTTGAGGTGGGCTCCCCAAAGTTGGGAGCAAGCCTATTCTTGATGATTTGTCTTTTGCATTACATCCTTATTTTACAGGGTAAAGATAATTAATTAAAAGAAAAAGCATGTGGTGAAAGCACCTTGTTGATGTTCATTTATTTTGGACACTATAAACACCTAAATGTTAATATGTTATTATAGGCTGTGTCGCATTGCTGACTAAAGTACTAGACACACTTGGCAGTGAGGAGGCCAGTAAGTGATAACAGTGGAAAAGGAGAGGATGTTTTCCAAATATAAATGTAGGGACTTTGATTGGAGTCACATAAGTTGTATTTTGGCCGCCCTAAAGAAAACAGTTGGCTGTTTTTTTTGTTTTGTTTTTTACTTTAATTACATTTTTTTATTTAGGCTCAAAGTCTAACTGAATCTCTGCACTTTCACTTTAGTCTCAATCTGTTCTCTCTCATTGATTGTTTTAACCCTCCCCCAACACACACGCGTGCACACACTCCTCTTTAAACTCTGCACCCCAATTTAAGATCCTATTGCTGTGTCCTTGGTGACCTGTATTTTAAGATGGATTCCTATCAGTTGAGTTTGGCACTTGTACATTTACTAGTGTGACAAACTCAATCTTACTGCCTGTTGGTTCAGTCACAGTCCTTTCATTTTGAAAAAATATTTTTAACGATAGCTGCTGCATCATAGTTAGTAATATACCAGCCAGGAAACAAAGTATTTCATATCCAGTTCGAGATGCGCTGGCGGTAAATAAGCATGTTGTCACTATTTTACTATCAACACCTACACATTATTGGCAATTTTGGCCCTTTTTTATAAAATGTCTTTTTTATTTTATTTTTATTTTAAATTTATTTTGTTACCTTGGGAAATTCTGGCTCAAAATGCAAGTGTCAGAATTTCATATGAAACTAGTTTGCGCGGGGGCTACCAGACCGGAATCAGTCTGGCCCCTCCTCCACACCTTTTTCTATTTTTTGTCCCTTTTTTTCTGCTTTCAGGAAATTCATTGAACTCATGATTTAAACTAAACGGGCTATCAGTCATCTAGTAATGTAATATCTTGCCGTCTACCTTTTGTTACCACCTAAATATTTGTCACATTACTTGCTGACAGATTTTTCTCTTTTTCACCTTTTGCATGTGCCAACCATTCCTAGCTAATGTTCCTGCTCTCCCCTGGCCTTTCTTATGTCTCTGTTTCTTTCTTCTGTCATTTAATTTAGCCTCCAGTGTCCAGTTTGTCTTTGAGTGCAGCTGAACTGCTCGATAGCAACAGTCATCCCAGCTGCAATGTGCTAGCAGGGAGAAACACTGCCTTATAAGGTGCTGGGGATGGTGGCCCCAGCCAATTTTTTTTTTTGTCAAAACAAGCCAGTCTCTCGGCTCCACACCTCCTTTGGTGAGACGCCAGGTTCTCTAATACCCCCTTTTCTGTGTTTTTCTTTTAATTCAGAAACAAAGTGATAAAGACTGGGTCTTCTGCAATTGCAAATCCTCACCAGTGTTTTAACATTCTTATTTTTGTTAGCACTAGCACCACATATTATTCTGCAGTGGTTAAGACTAATAGCCTTAATCGGGGTTTTCCCCAGCACCTTAGATTCAGTCATGGCTTTTAAATTGCTCATGTGTGTGACTCCAATGATGATGACCCTGTGTTGGACCGGAACCCATCCAGATCATCTGTGTCTCATTCTTCAAGTTAGCTGGTGTAAGATTAACTGCAACATAATGGACCACTAGTTTAACCACTGTTGTTGTCTTAACATTTGCCTGCTTTATCTCATACTCCTCCCTGAAGGTTGTTCTGATAATGAATGCATCGGTGACTGTCAACAAGTGACACTGAAAGATTTACAGGCTGTTGTTTATAGGACTTTTAAAGGACCCCACAGTCTGCTGTTAAACCGCCGCCACAAGTAACTATAAATGTTTGTTGGATACAGAATAATCACACAGTGGCCTCAGGACACATTGACAACTTTATTGTCAACACAAATGGCTATCGGAAGGCAGATGTTTCTCATACAAGGATTGATCCACTGCTACAAAGGCAGGAAAACTATATTCTACCTATAAAGTGTAAGGAGCAAGCCATTTGTTTGGCATAAGGTCTAATCTAGCAAGCTAGAAAGTGAAGTGTTAATTTCATGGCTGTTACTGTATATATTTAAAATTAAATATTTACAAGTAAATGTTTACACCCTGAGAAACGTCCATCTTAATTATTGGGATCTATATGCAAATAACAATGCACAGTACGAAGTGTAGCTGGAGTCGGGACAAAGTAAATAAAAGCAAAATGATAACAGAAACCGTAGACGTACACTACATTTGTATATCTCCGTCTTCCTACACTGATATTGATCCATGCCTTGGTCTCTGTATTAAAGCTAGACCTCTAAATTGCATTCACTTGTGACCCAGTAAGAGTCATGCAGGTCATTTGCACATAGCTTCCACCCCCGGCTTTTGCAAGTCATCCGCTGAGCGTTTGTCAACGTGGTTTGGTCCTTGTTAGGTAGAGGCCTGCACACATATAGGCTGCATTTACACAACATAAACAGGCCAGCGTGCAGTCTTGTGGACTGTGGGTTTGTTAGTGTATGATTATTAGCTAAACTTGACTACATTTTGCTTTAACTGTTCAGGGAGTGTGTCTGTTCGAGGATGTGATGAGAGGGAAGCCGGGCTCCCACGCGTAATGCTCTGCCCGTCGGATCTCGGCATTAGCAGCTATGCACAACCTGTTTGTGAAACACAACCTCCCACTTGCTTGCTCTGTCACTCTTGTCACATGTGCACGCTCGCACTCGTTGTTGTCACACGCGCATCCGCGCCCGCAGAGGGATCTTTGTTACTCGTTTGAGCTTGGCAACACAGAAGCTGGGCTCTGGAAGACATCACAGGAAGACATCGCACTTCTTTGATGAAATAGCTTTGAGAACAGTGTTGAGACTGTGCACCAGCATCCTTCATTCCCTCTAATGAACCAAGAGTTTGTGTGTCTGTGTTCCTTCCTGCAGTATACATTAATCATTTATCACCCCCCGCTACATTCTTACTTGGGGGGATATTGCCGCGGCACCGGGGGTTATCAAGGCCATCATAACTAGCAGGTCAAATAAGTCAACAATTGTTGTAGCAGTGCCAGAACATGTTTTTATCAGAGGAACATGTCACAGTTCTCATGTGTCTCATGAAGGAATGAGACCTCTTTTCCTCATCCTCCAAGGATTCCTTTGCAGTGTTATTTATGAGCCTCTCTCTAGGATTCCTGCTCTGCTGTTTTATGTTGAGCTCTGGGGCCCCGCTTGGCACCCCCCCCCCCTCCACTCTGCCCACGCCTCCGTTTATCCCGACAACTATTTTTAAACATCTGGAATTCAATCAAAACATTAGCTTTTCTTATCCAAGCCTTTTAAAGCCCACAGCCCTGCTTGTTTTCTGTTCCACATGCCTTGCACTGTGGTGGGTGGGGGGGAACGTTTTTGGGCAAACGAGTGCTGATGGAAGATTGGTTTCTATTGTGAGGGTCGATTTATTCCTTGCTGCGTTTATCCCTCTGAGGTTAACATCATGACATTCCTGACCGGTAGAGCCACGTGGCTTTTTATAGGGTGATAAAGAGCAGAAACAGGCAAAGGGAGAATGACGGCTCAGGAATGTCAACAGCAGGTTGAGTAAAAGAATAGACTTGCATCCTCTAGAACCAGACCTCTTATAAAACCATACAGCAGCATTCTACCTCTCTCTGGTTTGAACTGTTTTTAGCTCATGTGTTTTCCAAGAGTTGCTAAGCGACACAGCACACGTCCTTGGCTTGATTACACTGTGACATAGATAAAAACAAGAAATCTGAGTGGTACAGCTTAATGGACAATGCTAAGACTGACTTAACAAGACTGCTATTTCTGCCACTTACAGTCATTACAGTGCTTTCATATTGATATTAATGGCTTAATAGCTTAACCTGTAGAGTAAAAATTGGCTTGTTTTGTTATTTGGAATAACGGTCACAAAAAACGGTATGAAGCACTCTCATCACATCATGCGAGGAAATGAGAACTGTCACTTTCTGTATTTTTCTGCAGACACTTGTCAATGTTATTTAATACTAATAAATCAATGATTTGACTAAGGTAGCTGAGAAATGTCCTCCAGAGGCTTCTTATTATTTAATTTTTTTTTACTTCCACTTGAAGCAAGTGTCTTTGTGGCCACTAATCCGGTGTTACATAGGTTACCTTGCTATGTACAGCTGATTTCAAACGAAGGTTATTTGCAAGAGGAAGTCGTTGGTAATGGTTTTGGGTGGGAATGGAATTTAGTGGTTCTCATTAATGGGCTGTGCAGAGGTTTTCCCCCAAACCAAACACAAAGTCAGGTCATTTTCCAGATTACATTTCCCTTTCTGTATGAAGATGTGGCTTTTCTGAGAAATGAGAGTTTTGAATGTTTGGAAAGCGCCCCCCCCGATTACACGCGGTTGAAAAACGCAGACTTACCAGATGTTTTAGCATGCAAGGTGTGTGCGTGCACATTTAGCGTGTGAGAACGCACACACCGCACATTACATTGCGTGCTGTTCTGTGAACGCAGCCCTGCGAACGCAGCACGTGGAAGTGTTTTTGTGCAGCACAGTAGCAGCAGAGAATGCTACCTCAGAGTAAATGAGGTGCTCACAGGGACCAGCCTCATGATCCACTGAAATTATCTGCTGGGGCGGGGCAGATCATTTCCTGTATTGCTCAGTTGTAGGGAGGTGTGTTTCTCTGTGTGTGTGTGTGTCTGTCCTCTTGGCTTTTGATTTTTTTTCCCTTAAATAGAAGTGTGTGAGGTCAGTCCTTTTTTTTTTTTAATGGGGAAGTGAAGTATTAGATGATGAAACTGTGTACAGCTCACTGCAGAATTAATAGAGCTGAACACAACAGAGATGCATAAGAATTGAATGTAAAAGGAAAGGGAGAGAGGAAACCATTGACGGAAAAGGGGGTTATTAATTGCAAGATAACTAGACTGGCAGCGTGGCTTGTCGAAAGGAAAAATGGGGAGAAAGGGTTTGAATGAAACAAATTCACAACATTGGCAGGATGTTGTAGCCTACAACCTGTTGTAGTGTTTGGCTTGACACTGACATTTTAAACTCTGGGATTCACCATTAAGGAATGCATATGTTGATCGATGGCTTCCTTGTCGTATGGTATGCACTGTAGTGCTTGCTAAATTGCTCAAGTCTGTTTTTGCTCAATTATTTCTTGCAGTATTAGTGTCAAACGAGATGTACCTTCCAAGTTGTCGACTTAGACTTAACCTGACACACTGAGGTCAATACGACATCCAAACAGCTAACCATTATACTCTCAAAGTGATTCAAACGGGAAGATGCACGATGCTCATGTCAACCAAGCCCCCAGGGGTGGGTTGTGGGGCTTGCTCCATAGCCGGTATGGTGGCCAATGCCGGTACTACAGCAAAATGCTGTTTGGCCCAAAAAGCCTATCCCCCATTGATGGCCCTTAGAAAACATGCACCTCTGCACGTGGTAGGCACAAAAGACACTAATGTGCATGCTCTGTGTTTTGGATGATTACCTTTGCTGTTATTGTAGCTAGCTTAATTGTCCTCCATAGACCTCTAAAAGGAATACAAACTGACTAGCAACTCACACTGTTGGTCTTTCCAGATTGAATGGTCTAGTAATGGATGAAGATGGTTCAAATACACATCTCCCAGAGGGGATAATAAAGAATTACTCAAACAATTGTACAGTGGATTTTTCCATTCCTTTTTATTTCTTTGCCTTTTAGTGGTCTCACTGTCATGGTTTATTTTTTTTGAGCTAGTGTAGCAGTAAGTAAGAAATGTTTAACTCGTTTAACTTGTTTTCTGTTGGTGATAAATAACTGCTTTCTTTGTAGGACTCCATAAATGCCCTGGTGTTAGACCTGGACTACCCTGCACTGCGCAAGAACAAAAACATTGAAACATTTTTAAATAGATGTAAGTACATTGTCTGTTTTTAGATGTGTCTGGTGATCTGATTTGTTTGTGTGGGAGGCATGTATTAAAATAATAATATATGGCAGGTATTAAAATACTTTCAGGTACTTTGCTATATAATTAGTGTATGTGTGATACAGCATTGTCTCTTATCTTTTTATTTTCGCTTGAATTAAAAAAAAATTCTTCAGATGAGAAAGTCATCGAACACGTCCGGGACCTTCAGATGAAGTCGGAGGATTTTGACAGGGTAAAACTAATTGGTCGAGGCGCATTTGGCGAGGTCCAACTGGTGAGTGTATTCATGGTCTTTATGTGTTTTGAATTACTTTTTCTTTCAAGAGTTGTTTTCCTTCCATCTATTCCATTTAAAGGGCCCATAGCATTCCATTTTCCAATGTGACTTTTAAAAGAATTTGTATACACGTTTCTCCCTTGAAGCTGATCATTCAGTTTCAGTTGGTGTTGCACTTGTTTTTTTAACATGCCCTAACTTCAGTGGGAGGATAGGTCAGTGACGACTAGTAACAATCCAGAAATTAGATCATACCTGAGGCAAAATCGGACTGGCTTGTTTTACACATTGCCGCAATGATATATTTAATATATTCAACATTAATTCGGGGTGAATTAATGTTGATTTAATGTTTGGTTGCCCTTCAGAGAATCTGAAAGTGACAACTGGAAAAACGTTACTTTTGCTGGCTAGTCAGTACTTTTGAGTGTTTGTGTAAACTGTTGTGCTGGGTCTGGTTCGTGGTGTGCCGTTCCCT
This sequence comes from Percopsis transmontana, assembly GCA_025447815.1. Taxonomy (NCBI): domain Eukaryota; kingdom Metazoa; phylum Chordata; class Actinopteri; order Percopsiformes; family Percopsidae; genus Percopsis; species Percopsis transmontana. The sequence continues at coordinate 36,293 of JAOEHI010000350.1, forward strand.
CACCATTCAGGTGAGGCACAAAGCCTCGCAGAAGGTCTACGCCATGAAGCTTCTCAGCAAGTTTGAGATGCTTAAACGTTCAGACTCTGCCTTCTTCTGGGAGGAGAGGGACATCATGGCGTTTTCAAACAGTCCCTGGGTCGTACAGGTAAGACACGCCGCTGTTAATGATTTCCAAGTACTAGAGGGAGAAGCTGGTGTTTCGATGCACATATTGTGCTGAATGCACTGGCTATTTTATGTCATGGCGAGTGTACACTGTACGAAGTTATAACGGACACTGATAGTTTTGCCCGGTTACTTCAGCTTTCTAGTCCCATACATTACTGTGACCATTCGTTTTGCAGTATTTCCAGTATGTTGAGGATTGTGTTGTTGCGTGTGTGTGTGTGTTTACCTGTATCGTCAGTTGTGCTGCGCGTTCCAAGATGAACATCACCTTTATATGGTGATGGAGTACATGCCAGGAGGCGACCTGGTCAACCTCACCAGCACTTACGACGTGCCGGAGGCGTGGGCCAAGTTTTACACGGCTGAGGTGGTGATGGCCTTGGACGCCATCCACTCCATGGGCTTTATCCACCGTGACGTCAAACCAGACAACATGCTGCTGGACAGAAACGGGCACCTCAAGCTGGCTGACTTTGGCACCTGCATGAAGATGAACTCTGTGAGTTCTTGCGTTGCTTAGTTAAAGGCCCCATATTGTTCCATTTTCACTCTATTTGGACCTTTTCTCCCTTCGAGCTGAACATTCCGAACATCCATTTCAGTTAGTGATGCACTATTTTTATTTATTTTTTTACAACATGCCCTGCCTTGATTGGCTATGTGTGGATGTGACCAGATATGCCAGAGAAGATGGTGTACAATCCAGAAATGATAGACAATGTTAGGCAGTCTTTTCAGCTCTCCTGAGATAACGCAACGGACCACACACCTGGGGTGGGGGGTTGGGGGGGGGGAACTGTGTTCACAGATGTAATCAAAGTACAACATATTTCTACATACTGTAGATATGGGCGTGTATGTGAGGTGCCTCTGATGGCTTTAACAGCAGCAGACTATCCACCACCAGACCAGATTATATTTGTCAATGTTTTATACCATTTGAAGGTAATGAGATAATGTAATGAGGTAACTGTGGTCCTCCCTAGCAGTAAATATTATTTTACTGAAAGGAAAGCTCATGTTTGTGTTAGTAGTCATCAAATACGTGGCAATAGAAAAAGACATGGACCATGGAACGTACCATCAGTGAATTGGCTGTCCTTCCATTTCCACAATAGACTGTGCAAATGAGCTGTGGGTTGTGTGTTTCAGACTGGCATGGTCCACTGTGACACGGCAGTGGGAACTCCCGATTACATCTCCCCTGAAGTGCTGAAGTCCCAGGGAGGGGACGGTTATTATGGTCGAGAGTGCGACTGGTGGTCTGTCGGGGTCTTCATCTTTGAGATGCTTGTTGGTCAGTGAGCAGCTTTCGGACTGTTCGCTGTGCTATTCCGTGCTTTTGCACACTGTACTAGTTGGTTCTATGCTATCCTATTCTATGTTATGCTTAACTATATAATTTTTTTTATATATAATTATTAGTATTATCTGAAACGGTACCATTCTTAACTATTCTAAATACACTGGAGCATTTGACGATATTTAAATTCAGATGCATTTCATACAAGCTGGTTACTAATTAATACACTTAATTAATAGTACTATCGTATTCTCCGACAGGTGACACTCCTTTCTACGCTGACTCTCTGGTGGGAACCTACAGTAAAATCATGGACCATAAGAACTCCCTCAACTTCCCAGACGATGTTGAGATCTCCAAAGATGCAAAGAACATCATCTGTGCTTTTCTGATGGACAGGTAGTAGAATCTAAAAGTTGCTAGCTAAAACTGCTGTCTTTTTGCTTCTGAAGCCATACAACCAACCCATCAGCTCTTAGCCATTCAACCAGTGCATATTTATTGTGCTTTATTGATACATTTTGATGTGTTAATATAGTTCTACCACCATTTTTGTCATTGTAACTGACATGTTGTGGTGTTTTTTTTTGTTTTTTGTTTTTTTTTAGGGAGGTGCGGTTGGGTAGGAACGGCGTGGAAGAAATCAAGCGACATCCCTTCTTTAAGAACGACCTGTGGACCTTCGACACTATCAGAGACAGTTAGTATCTACACACTTCAATGAAAATTATTTTTCATCCAGGGAAAAACAGAGTCGCACAATAAAGTTGTCCATTGACTGCTTCATTGTGCTGTTTATTTTGCAACAACATTGCAGTTCCCACTGGTATCTTTTGTAAGGGTAAACTAACCAAAAAAATCCCATAATTCCCTTGTGTCCTTCCCGGCAGTTTGCAGCCACAAATCCTGACAGGGAAAAAGAAGGACAGGAGGAGGTTATGCATCCATTGAATACCAATTAATGTGAATATGAATATTCAATGAACATGTACTAGAAATTTGAATGCTTTTTCAGTCAGGTTGAGACACACCAGCTTTGACGCTATTTGTCTAAATGAAAAAAAAACAGGGTATTTTTTTATTTCTCACACCCACATCGCATCTTGCTACTAAATCTTCTGTTTCCCCCACCCACTCTCTCCTCAGCGGTGGCCCCAGTGGTCCCAGAGCTAAGCAGTGACATAGACACCAGTAACTTTGACGAGATAGAGGAAGACAAGGGCGATGCTGAAACGTTCCCCATGCCAAAGACCTTTGTCGGAAATCAGTTGCCTTTTGTTGGCTTCACCTACTTCAAGGAAGACCAGTAAGAATTTTTGTTATCTCTTGATTTAATTGACCCTACATTTTTAAATGAATACATTTTTTATAATCGTACAACAAATGTCTTTTTGAAATGGAAGTTTTTTGTTAGTGTTCCTGTACATTCCAATACATACAGTAAGTTCCCAACTTCCCATAAATGTAATATTGCTCTGATTGGCCTCTTGTTTTGGTTCCTTCTCCAGGTTACTAAGTGCTTCTAACAATTCCTCAGTTGCTCGTGAAAACTCAATAAACATGAAAGGAGAGGTGGGTACTTAAGGGCTTGTCTGTTTGTCAGGTACCATTTAATCTCTTGTCTCCAAGCCTCACTACAAAATAATTAAACCACAACTGGAAACAAACACTCTGCCGCAGATGTGCTTGTTGTCATTGTAGTTGTCCTAATGTAATAACATTAACTGGATTAAGAACTGACCGTTAATGACACATAAGAGGATTTATTTTTCTGATCCCATGAATTTGGGTGTACATTGGTTTAATTCCTATGTTCTTAGCAACCCAAAACGATTTAAGTAGCTTTCAGTTGAAGTGGTTGAGCTATAAGTCTACCAGACTTTTGCCCTCAGTGAATTTATTACATTATGAACCATTACAAATATTGTTAAATGCCCACATTGTTACTACACGGACATTCTGTAATTCACAAATACATTAATTTAAATAGTGTTAAATATTCTGTCTCAAATTTCTTTTTGGGCTAACACACACACAAGTCTGTTGTCTGCGTGATTATTGACGCGTTATTGGTTGTTTGTTTTCTCTTAACCAGTCGGCAGCATTACAGAAGAAACTTCACCAGCTGGAGGAGCAGCTTAATCGTGAGATGCAGGCCAAAGATGAGCTAGAACAAAAATGCCAGTAAGAGGCGAATAGACATTATGGGGATATTATGGGGTGGTTTGGATGTTTTTAAATGGAACAGTCTTTTCGCTTTTATGCAGAACTGCCGCTAGTCGACTAGAGAAGATCTCCAAAGAACTTGAGGAAGAGGTAGGATTACCACCCTAAAGCTGGACCTGTTGTTGTTAAAAATAGATACTTTCATCCATCCATCTTGATCCATTCCACAACTCTTAATTTAAGCCATTCTTTTTGTATATCTGCTGATTGTACAGTCTTGGTACAAGTGGCAGTTCAATAATGGTTGGTGGGCATCTGTTGCAGGTGAGCAGCAGAAAGACATTGGAGTCCAGTTTAAGGCAGCTGGAGAGAGAGAAGGCCCTGCTCCAACACAAGAGCCTGGAAAGCCACCGCAAGGCCGAGAACGAGGCAGACCGCAAACGCTGCCTGGAAAACGAAGGTGACCCAACACACGCAGTCAGAACAACCTCTCCTAAAATCTAAATGGTGTATTTCTTAAATGTCAGTGTGTTTTGTGTCATTTTGTACATGATTGGATTGTTGTCCTAAACAACATGGTCTATGAAAACCTTTGCTCGGCGACGCTGAATAACACTTAGGGTGGGTGGGGTACATTTTCTTCAAGTCAACAGCCTCAGAGACCAACTGGACGACATGAAGAGAAGAAACCAGAACTCTCACATCTCCAATGAGAAGAACATTCACCTGCAGCGACAGGTCAGCTTATACGCATCCTGTCTTCCCCCCTGTCAGTGAGCAGTAAAGAGTACAAAATAAGATATCGGATATCATCTATATAAAAAAAAATGTACCCCTATTATGATGAACCCAGAATGTACCGTGAAACGTTTCAATTAATTATTAGCTATTAGAAATACATTTGCTCAACTAAACCACAGTTTTGTGTATACTTGCAGTTTAAGCTATCCCTTGTCATGGTAAGGATTTAAATGAGACAAACCATATTTAAGCTGTTTTCTGTTTACACTCGGCAGTAGTGCACTTAGCCTCCATTTGACACTGTTTTACACCCATTAGCTGGAGGAGGCTAACGCACTGCTCCGGGCTGAGACGGAGGCGGCGACCCGGCTCCGCAAGTCCCAGACAGACAGCAGCAAGCAGCTGCAGCAGCTGGAGGCCAACAGCCGGGAGCTGCAGGACAAGTGTTGCATGCTGGAGCGCAGCAAGCTGAGCCTGGAGAAGGAGTGCATCGGCCTGCAGGCCGCCCTGGAGGCCGAGAGGAGGGAGCACAGCCAGGGCTCCGAGACCATCACCGACCTGATGGGTGGGTGATGGTCTCACAGGGTTGCACGTGTGTTTTGCGGCAACTTTTCTTTGCTAACTTAATCATTCAGGGTCATACTTAAGTTGTTTGTCATTTCAAAAGGGTGTTACTCAACCTATTCCTGCCTTTTTTTTAAAGTAAGCTGCAAAATAGAATATTTATATAGTTAAAATAGTATGGTTACTTCATCATTCACTTGATTTATGATGGGTTATAACAAAAGTGTATATATAATATAACCACTGCTTACAGTGGTAACCACTGCCGGGAAATGTATAACAACCGTTGTTAACAACTCCTAATAATCGTTCAAAGGACCATAAACCCTGTTATTTGGCTTGTAGGACGCATATCTGGCCTGGAGGAAGAGTTGCGGAAGTCGAGACAGGCTCTGTCCAAAGCTGAGACGGAGAAGAGATTGCTCCAGGATAAACTCACAGATCTGGAGAAGGTAAACCACAAGTCTAAATCAATCAGTGACTGCTTTACTCATTTATATGAATCTTTCTTCATCCGTGTTGGTCCTACAGTATTTTGTTTGGCATTCAAACCCTAACAGTGGTTGTCAAAGTGGAGTTGATTTAAAAAAGAAATTGTAGAACTAGTGTTGTGTACAGTGTATAATAAAATATGGATACAGTCATGAAAACCAGTGCCCTAACATAAAATACATCTTCAGTTAACTCATCTTTAATTGTCCTGTGCTGTCCTTGCTGCGGTGCAGGAGAAGAGCAACAAAGAGATAGATCTGACCTACAAGCTGAGGGTCCTGCAGCAGGGTCTGGAGCAGGAGGAGGCCTCCCATAAGGCCACCAGGGCACGGCTGGCCGACAAGAGCAAGATCACTGAGACCATTGACGGCGCCAAGTCCGAGTCTATGAAGGGTAAGACCGCCAGTCCTCCACACAACACAGACCAAAGGGCTGGGTTCCTCCCTGCCCTCCTAAAGGTCAGCGCTGAGAGCCGTGTCTACTGAGAGTCTCTAATTAATATTAGGTCATTTTTAAGGCAAAAAAAATACTTAACACAAAAAAATTGATTTGTGTGATGAGCCTATGAATGGACATGCCCTTTTTTAAATTTTAACATTAAAGCTACTCTCCTTGATTTGTGTCCAGAAAAAGGCCTAGTGGTGAAAACCCGTGTTACAAAAACGTTGTTTTGATTTGAAACACATTCTATACCCCTTCCACGCCTGATTAGTGGCTCACACTCCTCTCTACTCCTCCTGCTACCCGCTATAGACTTGCGCCTTCTCTACCTCTCCCCATACATCTGCCCTAAACCCCAGAGCTGATTTATTAAATTTTATTTATTTATTTTTTTTACTCATGGGGTCCAAACTTCCTGAAATGGAATGGCATCCTTGCACACACACACACACACACACACACACACACACACACACACACACACACACACACACACACACACACACAC
>JAOEHI010000351.1:0-13859 GCA_025447815.1 Percopsis transmontana
CTCTCTCTCTCTCTCTCTCTCTCTCTCTCTCTCTCTCTCTCTCTCTCTCTCTCTCACACACACACACACACACACACCCTCAAATTCACTTTTCTTTCATACTTGCACACGTGCAACCTTCCCTCTCTCTCCCTCTGAAGCGCCACACTGAGATTTACAACACTCCTTTTTATTCACACACACACAAACACACACACAAACACACACACACACACACAGTACCTCTGTTTCTCTCTCTCACTGCAGAGCTGAGATTTACAGCTCGCCCTATAAAGATGTCACTGTTTTCACCAATTCTCCTTTTTTGGTGAAACTACCACGCCATTACTATCTGAGAGGTTTCTGTTTTTCTTCCACGTTGGCATATATTGTATTATTGTATTAGTATTGTATTATCAGTTGACTAATAAGTTGAAAGATATTGTGATTTCATCTATCGTGCAATTTATTCCTGAACACTTTAAACCCTCAACTCCCTAGCTTCTTCACCTGCCACTAATGTAACAGTCTATTTGTGTCCTCTATCAGGTTACATGTACTCACAAGATGTTGTCTTTGCATGCCCTGTTATTTATCCCCCCTTCACAAAACCGTTTTGCTAATTCATAATTAAACAGGTGATATGTATTGAATATCTGCCAAAGCCCGATCAAGTTCAGGTGCAGTTGATTAGGTATAGACATTTACAGTGCTAAATAAGCATCATAACAATATACATTTGACTGTGGAGTAATGATTTCCATTAAGGACCCTATGGACAAGATATATTTTCATTAGATGATCATAATGACCTAAAAGACACTATTGCTTTTTACACTGGATCCCTAAAAGCCTTGCTTTTATGATGCGATTTTCTGCTTCTCTGGGTCAAAGCACCCGTGAAATGCAGTAAATACTATAAATAATTTACAGCTAACATTTGCTTTCATCGATCCAGCTACAGAAAATCTGTCTTAGTTGTTAAAGAGAAATTCTGGGCAATTACACCTGGACCTCATGTTCCCATCTCTCTCAACTGTGGCGGTCGTTTGTGGCTAAAATCGAATTAAACAATTCAGTTAAGAGTTCTGGCGATCTCCTCTGTCGAGACATCATACATTATAATGGAAACAAATGAGGCCATTGAAAAAACACCTGCTAACTTACCTAAAACGTGACCTTTTCACATGAAAAATGCACATAGAACTCTCGCCTGAATCAACTGCAGTTAAGGTCATTTCCAACATTAATGGTGATGTGCCTAAAGTGGCTGTTTTTTTGGACCCCAGCCCATATTTAAAGCAAAAACCTTGATCTTTTAATATATGCACAGCTTTGCTTCTATGACTAAGTCATAAGTATAACTAAGTAAATATAGTGATTCATTCATGGAAGCCTTTCTATTGGCACATTTTTTATAACCTGGTGTCTATGTCACAAAGATAGTGACTCATTATACGTCAGCAACCAGTGGTAATTCAGGCAGAACTAAATGTAGGCATGATTATGCACCCCTCATTGACCCATGTGCTGTCCATACATACACTGAAACCACACTAGACACCAGGGTTTGGACGTGAGTGTTTAAATGCTACATGCAGGAATGGAATGTTCTAGATTGTACAACACGGTAAAACAAAGTATAAAATATTTGAGAATCGGTTATATTGTGTTTGTACAAGTAACTGCTCCCTTCTTTTGCATTCTTATGAAAGTAAACTGGCCTGTTCAAGATTCAACCTTGGTCAGGCTGATCCTAAAAGGTTTTGCTCTTGTGGCCCCTTGGGCCATGTGCCACCATGTCTGATTCACAGAGGGAAGACACAAACCAGAACTCCTTTCTCTCTTCCATTTGGGCCCTTGATACTCAGTGCCCTTATCTCAACCCTGATAATGCCATCATCCAGTTAGCAACATTACAATGTCTTTGGAAAAGCTTCTTGTACAATCTGACCTGGAAAAATGGGTTACATGATCTTGCCATTTGCCCTTTAATTGAGCAGATGCATACGATGTCAGAAAACCCCTGCTCTTCACTTTGTGTTTGTACAGGAGTGTTTGCTCTTTTCACCAGACAGGAGATAGCGTGTTTGTCGTCACAATATTAAAGTTCATAGTCTGAAAGCGCATCATGTCAGACAAACTTCAAAGGGTTCCCTCCAGCATCAAATATTAAGCAACCTGCTGTGCTAACACCTGCTCTGCTGTGGAGTGGCTTGTTCCACTCGCCGTCTACTTCATCATACCAGCTGATAGGCAGCTCACAACTCATAACCATGTCTATATGTATGACTGTAGTCATCCTGGTGTCTGAGGGGCTATGTACCCATTTAGTCTATTGATTTATAATATATATAATTCCTATTTGGAACACAATATCTTGTTTCTCATTATATTTATTTATTTATTTTAAGTTAGGGGTGTCATTTAATTGCCTCTCTTAAATGTTGGCTTGGGAAGCCATTGTTCAATTTGAATCAGGAAGATACATTAAATGACATTCATAAAGTGTACTTCTTTGATTAAAGTTTGAAATGTATGCGTTTGTCATGTAAGGTGCAATCAGTAAATGCTCCTTGGTACTCCTATCTGTTATCTCTTTGCTGTCGTTAACTTGCTATATAGACTTTTGAGGAAGGGGTCAATTTGCTCACCCCATTCTTTCATCGAAGATATATTATAGTTGGCACACAAACAGCGTGGTCATGGCTAGACAGTATCGACAGACCCTCATGTTGCCAGTATGGTCAATTATGTATGGCACAATCGCAGTGTTTTAGAGGTTCAGTCAGGTTGTACGTGGCAGTAAATATCTCTTCAGATTTTCATGATCCTCCAATATGTGATCACATAAATATTAAAAACATCCAAATACATAAATTGTATTTGTGCAATTGTATCTGAGGCACTCAAGAGGGTAACAAATGTAAAAAGACTTTAATTTCACTTGGTTATACAATCATAGTAACAATTAAAAAACTTGCCTACGCATTTCAATCTTTAGGGCCTTCATCAGGGCAGGTCAAAATGGTTGCCTTTGGGCTGTGTCTTCTAGAGGTTATCAAGTAATCACATGATCAGGGCAGTATTCACATGGACAGGAAAGTAGTCACATGACTAAGGTAAAGTCAAATTACACTGTTTTTAAACCAAATAAAGGACGCATCAAAGACATACATTATCAAGGCAAAACAACAATACAACTACTAAACTAGAGAGTATAGAAACATCTTAAAATTGAGGTTTACAATACATACGAGTAAGTCAATATTAACAATAATATTAGGCAATGTACCCAAGTCAAAATATCTGATACAATTACAGAAACATCAACTGTATACTGTTGTTTGGTGAGAGACAAGAATAGGATTCCTGCACTTGACAAACCATTCACTCAGCTCGATATTTAAACTTAAAGGGTTTTTGAAATTTTGTTTAATCTGTGACTGTTGCTTCCTTTCCTTAAACTCCTTTCCTTTCTTCATGCTGTCATTCGCCATAAAATGGTCCATCGTTTCCAGACTGCTAACTACCAGTTTTCATCCTCCATTGACTTCAATTGTTTCTCAAAAACATACTTCTAACATGTCTGCAGAGCTGACATGTTAGAAGTATGTTTCATCCTCATCATCCTCCATTGACTTCCATTGTTTCTCAAAAACATACTTCTAACATGTCTGCATGTCTGCAGAGCTCATTTCTACTGGCAGTATATATTGTGCAATTACAGCAAACAATATATATATTTTGGCGAATGGTATAGCGTGACACCATATGAAGCAGTTTAAAGCTCAGCAAGGCGTATAGTAGGTTTAGCTGTCTCCGGATGGACTAAATAACCCCAGTAATACACTGAACGGTGTGTGTGTTTATGTGGTGTGGGGAACTAGAAAGAGGGCGGAAGCAGATGTGTGTGAGAGAGGATCAGAGCTGTGGAGCTATCACAGTGTGCCTTTGTATAGAGTGTGTTGAATTGAAGAGCGTTAACACTACTCTGCACACTAACATGCTAATGCCTCTTATACTCCGAGAGAATACATCAAGATCCAGAAAACACATCTGAATCCTTCATTTACAAGCCTCAAGCACCATACAGTGGACGAGAGAGGTGTGTTTGTGTGTGTGTGAGAGAAAGAGAGAGAGAGAGAGGGTGGCACGGTAACACAGATCTGAAACATCAAAGCATCAGGACAAAGGCAAATCTCCATTACCTGCCTCAGCCTCTTCAAGGCTTTGCGCTGGATGTTGCTGTTGGCGATGGCGCGAGAGCGATAGGGAGAGATTGATTGGGTGAGATTTTGATATGAAGAGGGGGGAGGGGGAGATTTAAGGCAGAGGGTGAGAGAGAGACAGCGCGGGGAGAGAGCTAGCGAAGAACGGAGGAGCAGAGGAGGCAGGTGTAAGAAAGAGAAGGGTTTACTGGAAGCGCGCGCGCGAGGGCGCAGGAACAGAAAAAGAAGAAGACAAAATAAGCCTGGCTGCTAACTGTGCATGCAGAGGAGCGCGTCCTGCCCCGTCCCGGTCGTTTGTCATCTACAGCCTCGGCGCTCGGTGTGCGGCACCGCTCTGGAGGACGTACGCCGGAGGAGCCGAGGGCTGTGTGCAGGGGATGAATAGGCTATGTTGGCTCTGTGAACGTTGTTGCCAGACCCCACAGCCACTCACGCTGTTGCCGTCGCAGGTCATTTGCCTCGCTCCAAGAAGGCACCAGCTGTCAGTATGAGCTCCAAGCACTCTGCCGACTGGATTCCCTACAGGTACTGCACACCACAACCTGAGACCCCAGACAACAAGAGTTTATGTGTTGGTGCAGCACGTGTGTGTGTGCGTTCGCGCGCGTGTGAAAATAAAGAATAAATGTGATGGAACTATAGGCCTATTCCCACTAGATAAACCCATGCCTTTTTTAGCCTGAAGACTAAACCATCCATGCCTCCTGTACTACAGCCGCTGCTCTCTTCCAGCTGAAATCCCATTGCCATGGTTTCATTCCCTGCAGTGCTACCATTGGCTATTGGTTGCTATACTGTAAGTGACAGGGCTACATTTTCAGTGATATTGCATAGGGATGATTATATTTTACTGCTATTTATGGTTCACCCTGTCCTCACATTAGTTTGGCGTTGGCATATTGATAATATTGTACGGTTTGATGGACAGCCAAGATTGGACCTAATTTCTGTTACCTATACAGATTACTACTATTTGTGTCTTGTCTGTCATTTGTGATTTTTGTTGACTGTAATAATGAATCCATTAAGGATAGCCCACATTGTTATACTACTCTCTGGATTTTAGGATTGTGTAAAAGTTTTTTCAGTTCATAAATGATTTTGCTTTGGCTTGATCATTTAGCTTTATATCGGCAAGAGGAATGTATATTTTAGTATATCTTTTGTTTTTTGTTTATATTGTTTCTCCTTTGTATGAATGTATGAAGTGCAAAATGGCAGGTTATTTGGCAGATTACTGGATGTTTTTTTCTCTCTTATGGTTCCTCACATTTCGAGCACACATTCATACGCTGCAGTGTAGCGGAGAGAGAGTAAAATGGGAACACATAGAGTAGCTTTCTTATTTTGGTTCATAAAATGGTTCATCCTACTGAACCTGCCATGAAAAATGCATGGGTCTCTGCGCTGAGGGAGACAGCTGCACCTTGTAGCTCATCTCATTAGAGATGTGAACGTGACCAAACGTGCGGCACATGCCGTCAGAAAAGATATTTGCACTTGTCAACACATATCTCCAGCCCTATTCTTTGGAAATGAACCCAGCTGTGCTGTATATCTCCGTTTATAACTTCACCAGGAACTGTATCTGTATACACATTATACTAATATTTAGTCTATATTCCCCTAGAATATATTCTACAGGAATAAAAACCCGACATGGAGGACATTTTCAAAATTTGGATGTGTTACTTTGCTTCCTAATGAGAATAAATGTTTTGTCTTACTGCTTGCTGCTGGTTATGAGGATATTTCATTTGGAATAGCAGTAAGGAAATTCTCCTTTTTTATCACGTGGCTACATACAGTATAAATAGTGTTGTGGTATAAGGCAGGGGTGACAAGAGTCTCTTTATAATAATGAAGTGGTTGACCTTCAAAGGAGCACCTCTGTCTGGGTTATATCTGCTAGTCTGTTGCCGATCATACACTTGATTACATTGATTGCAGACACTGAGTGCTTTATTTGTCCGTGGGTTTGACAGAGAGTGGGAGGTAGAATATGTTTTTATTATGTGTGTGTGCATTTAAGATCAAACTGGTACTGGCTGAACACTGTGTCTAAGCTCCAGCCTTTTTAAATATTGTATATGAAACATTGCATTGCTTCCCTCCCTGTCCAACGACCAAGAGGGGTCTGGGTCCCACTTAAGTATTACATTACTTCACAAAATCTATATGTCACTTCTAATGAAGGATTTGTTAATGTGACATAACTATGTGAAATACCGCCAAAACGTGACATAACCTACATTTGTTATTGACATAGTTATTAAACATAATAGCCAATTTATGTCGTGCTTATCAAGGCTTTGTTGAAGGTATAATAAAGGCTTCATAAGCAATGCTTATGAAGTTGAAGCTAATTTAGCAACTGTAGCAGAGGTTAATAGCGGTTTAATAGAGGTTTTAAAGCCCCTAGAAACCCTTACTTGTGTTTGCCGGTAATTTGGCTGATTAAAGAGCCTCTCAGTTTGAAATTGGAACTTATGATGCAAAAATTGCATATACTCACAAGAGACTAATAGAGCAGTGTGTGTACATGCCCAGGCCCGAAAACAAGTCTAATCAGTATGAACTCTAACAATGGGAATTAAGACTGTCCCTGTTTACAGACTAGACAGGAAGAAGGTTTACCGTGCTTCGGCAGCACTTCTAGGTCACTGTGAAAAATATCTTTTAGGAACCATTGAGTTTAACAAAGGTCTCAGTGATTCAAAGCCTTACAAGCTGATGGAACAATCAATAGGTTTAGCACCACTGATTTAAAAAGCACTGTTCAAGAAAAGAGGTGAAACAGAAAAGGATAGGAGACAGAAAGACAAATATTGCCTTCCAGTTTCATCTATTTATTTTAATTGATAGTTTTGGTATAATTATAGTCTTAATTCTTGTTAATTCTTTATAATTCATACATTTTGAACAAACAAATTCCCCTTCTGGCAAGTGTTCATATCTTTTTTTAGCATTACTGTCATACTGTTACTCTTACTATCATGTTTATCTGTTCATAATTATTGTGCATTATCAGATGGTTGCACATTTGTGCGGATATGTTTTATAAGTTATTAAATATTACAGGTATGTTAATCTAAATTAAGTAAGAGTACTTGACCATGAATAATGTGTTAAAGTGAAATTTAACTTTTGTTAAACCCTCCTTAGCTCAATGTCCTAACGTCGACACTCTGCGTAATTTAATATTTCACATCAATAGAATAGATGGAATAGATAATAATAATGTCTTAGCATGTAGATGAATATTTTTAAGGGTTACATTCTCTGTCTCTCTTTTCTTTACAGCACTTTAGATGATGAAGGCAGCAACCTCCGGCAGCAGAAATTGGACAGACAGGTAAGCCTCAGAGTCTCTTTTCTAAAGCCCTGCTAACATAATAATACACAGCTAATTATAAGGTTTATCCTTTCACTAATGGTTTATCATTCCTCTCTTTCTGTGAGATTTCAAACTTACTCAACATCTGTTAGTGTCGTGGAGTGGCACACATACACATGTTGCTGATTTACCAACATAAATTGACCAATCTGATAATAATAAATATTGACAATTAAGTATAAACTGTGTATACTGTATTTTTCTCTTCAGCACATTAAGACATTTTGTAGGTTTCTGTGTCAACACTGAGTTGCATGCAAACGAGACCAGCCTTGACACTCATCACTTCTCCCCTCTGTCACGGATTGACAGCTCATTGTGTGTAATTTGATTCAATGATATTCACTTGTTCATTACAAGCACTGTAATGCACTTGTGCAGATGGGGAAATTGTGGAAGATTATTGACTAAATTATTTTAAACTAATCACAGGATTAGCTCTTTAATGTCTGCCTCAATTACATTTACTGTAATTGAGGCATTATATTTTTCAGTTCAGTTCAGATGTGTACTGTAGCGCAGAAACCCCTTTGAAGCATTACTAAACATGGAGTTTTATTAATGCAGAGTAGGCTACACCATCAGTAAATATTTGTATAATGCTGATTCCTATTGTTTATTGTTCCTATTATTTATGTTGTCATTAGAAATGAAAATAGAGATTGCCATAGCTGTAGGACCCTTCTTCACAGCACAATCCTTACCATTATACCAGGACCATGCCTCCAACTTCTGTATGACATAATGTGAACATTCACAGTCAACATGTTGGATTAGTTATAGTATGGCTGATAGAGTGAAGGAAGACAAGCTGTAGATTAGGAGGGAATAATTCCACCACTTAAAACATTCTAGCATACCATAACATCTCACATTTAGCTACCAACAATCAACTTCCTAGCAGCTAGCTAGAAGGCTGTTAGACAAGGAGAGCTCTGATTGCAACGTGTTGCCTAGCAAAATGATGCGAAATGATCATTTATATGCTTGTGATAAATACAGCTTTTAAACTCCAATATTGGACATATTTTATAGCAAAGATACTGGTTATACTGCAAACCCAAATAAACTACAAAATGTAACTGCTAAACAGAATAACATACACTGTATTTATATGCATATCCACCAATCAGTAGACTGCAGCTTTCTCCTGCAGTCTACTGTTACTGCTGTGGCCATTCCTCTCTTCATTGAGGTCACAGTAGCTGGTAAAGCTAGCAAGCTAGCTAGCATGGTGCACTCTGTACGAGCAGAGATTTCAATATTTCAGGAGCTCTGAAGGAGCTTGCAGGTTATAGGTGACGGCTAATGTCTTTATGGTAGCGTGGTGTTTGTGCTGTTGCCTGAAACTCTTCCCCTAAAGCCCTTTCTCTGAAGTAAGATATTCCAATGCACTTCTCTCACCAGTTTAACTTGGTCAAGTGTAAACTGGGGATCGTCACAAAATAGATTACTTCACATACATTTTCAGTTAGATTTAATCTGGTGGGAAAATTGAATTGAATTCGAAGATAAAAGAGGGCAGAGGGGGTTTTGTTTCACAAGTGATTTCCAGAAATCAGTTTAATCTAAAATGTGTGTCACCAGTATTGCCATATTGACTATAATCCTGTCATGGCACTGATATCTAAATGCATCACCACTGTGCCCGTGAACACAATAAGCACTGTATGTTGTGTGTTTCCTGTTTTTGTCTCCTCCCACAAACGTGCACCTGCAGCGGGCTCTCCTGGAGCAGAAGCAGAAGAAGAAAAGGCACGAGCCAGTGATGGTCCAGTCGAACGTTGATGGGCGGTCGCGTGCCCGCCGCACCAAGCAGAGCGAGGAGCAAGCTCCGCTGGTAGAGGCCTACCTCAGCAGCAACACCAGCAGTATTTACCAGGGTGGGTTCTCACCTCACACACGCACACAAACAATCACAACAATAGCCTTAGACCCTCAGGGACCTTTTGTGATTCATGCTGCCCACAGTGACGGGCAGAATAACAGGCCATGTCAGCAAATTGTGTTAGTCTGTCAGGTCTTTCGAAAAATACATTGTGCTGACGTGGTCCACAAACACACAGTTGTCTGGAAATGGGTGTGACCTACAGTATACCTACAGTATAGGTATAGGTCCAATCCATAATTGGTCAATAATCTCCTCGCCAGTCATTGACAGCAGGAGGTACGAGAGTCGTGGTTCACAGTATTTACAATCCACTTGGTTATTATACAACGTGTGCGTTATGTTATAGGGCAGCTTAATTGGTACAAAGTCATTCCATATAGGATATTTGCATGGTTATATTGATAAAGCATACTCAAATAGAGGAAAATGAAATGAAATCATCATTATCTTGTGCCTACATTGCTGCTGACAAATTGTCCTGTGTCTTTGTTCTAGGATTAAAGCAGACTTCTTATGGTTTACCCCAAGTAGTTTAAATATTGTAGAAATATTGTGTCTTGCAAAATCCAATTAAATTATTAGAATTGCACCATAAAACTGCAGCTAAAGTTGGTGTTTCAGATTACTTCCCCTATTACCCAGTGCAGATTTAAATTGCTGCAAATCTCTCCGTTCCAGTAGTGTCCTTATAGCCTCTGCCAAATAGGACTGGAACAAAGATTGTGTTCCGACTGGGATGGATATAGACTGCATAAATACGTGCAGGGAGGAGAACAGCTATTTAATTCCCATTTGTGAGTGACTCTCGCTAGCTGATAGCTACTGTTATACTCCCTTACAGACAGCAAGCAAAACAAAATGGCTGATTTCACTCAAAAAGCAGCAATAAATCTCTCATTATCTTAGCATGCAGTAGGGGTATGGAAAAGTTTATAGTTTTACCATGTACAATTATAATTAGGTCATTTGGCAGACGCTTTAATCCAAAGCAACTTACAATTACATGCTGCTATTACATGGAGCAGATAGGGGTTAGGCATCTTGCTCAAGGATGCTTACAGGTAGGCCAGCTCTGGGGGTCCAACACCCAGACCACTAGAATATCCTGCCCCCATGTACCATGTACCAAATAGAATAACTTCCTTCCTTTGCTTCATGTTTTTCAGCATCTTTAAATTAGGGTATTTCAACCACTATTGTTTGCTTGTTCCCCTTTCATAGTGGGCGTGACCTCTGTTTTAAATGCATCTGGACAATAACAATTTGCATGCCTGTTAGTCAGTGAATAAAAGTCTGATATGTGTCAAGGATCAGTTCACTAATTCTTTCAGTTGTGTTATTATTTGTACCATTGTTCTAAATGAGAATGTTAAACACAATATTTGTGCCAACCATCCATTATCAGTCACTTCATTGTTGCATTCACCATCAGCTGGAGGACTCTCTTACAAGTGCTTGCATAAAGGATATTGACATCTGATCCTGTGTTTTTGAAATATGAATATCTGGACTCGTTCAGTGACTCCTGGTGGCGGCATGGAGAGACAGCTGACAGGAGGGAACAAACCCCAATGGGATAGACATGGGCTAGCTACCCGTGTCTGTAGTTTCCCAGGCTTTCAGCATGTTGGAAACACCCGCTGTAGCTACGTAAAGACGACAAAGGAATTACCCCTAGAGTCTGCGAGAGTGGGGGTGAAAGAACATCTTATCAGCTGACATCGGAAATGACAACGAGCACAGCGCAAGAGAGCACCATAGGAATTGTCACAGCTACAGCTGGAGCAGAGGGCCACAAACTGCAGATATGTGCCTGTGGGTGGAGGAAAGGTACATCACAGTACCACTGTCATGGAGAAAGTAAACTCAAGCACAGAGATGACCGTGGTGGAACCCAGACCAGACCTGCAATCGAGAAGAGGCTAGCCGGGCACAGACTGCATGTTAATTGGCCTGGTGCCACTGACAAGAAACTCTAGGAAACGATGCAGGCTGACCTGACCCTGGCCTTAAATAAACTTTCAGGCACAGTGGAAAAGAAGTTGGAGAAAATGGGGGACATCAATCTACCAATATAGGACATATAGGAAATGCTTTGGAGTACAAGAAGGGAAAGGTGGAAAATAGGTTCCAATCGCACTAACTTCAGAGAGGAGATCAAACGCCTCATCCAAGAAAGGAGACAACTTAGGAGACGGTGAAAAAAAGCCGCTGGGGTGGAAAAGGAATGGATAAATGGATAAATACGCTTCAGGTAAATTTTTCTGAATAATGAAATGCTTCCTGAAGAATGTTTTTTGAATGTTTCGGGACCCGCAGTTTACTTTTTGACCGCACGCTCCCGCCCACAGCAAAGTTAAAACCGCCTGCAAGATTTGAGTCAATCCCAATGCAGTCCTCTAGTTATCTCTAGTAAATCTCAACAGTAGAGAAACTGGAAATAGGAATCACAAGAAATGGCTCGGAGTTGCACGGTGCCTTACCGCCATAGGCCTCATTGGAGACGGTGTCCTCAAGCTGTCTCTCACCAGTCTCACGGAGTTTAAGTGCAAAAGCAAGACTCCAGATGACACTGAATAAATCCTGAGATTTAGTAGCAACAACGTGCCGACCTTGGCAGCTGGGCCAAGGCGGTCTCCCTTGGCAAGCAGGGACAGTGGACACTATATGATAGTGTGGAGAGAAGGAGGAACAGCTGGAAGGATGTGTGAGCCATAGAAGAAAGGCAAACTAGAGCTACGGTACATACAACGTCCTTCCAACACCAGTTAATTATCATCAGTGGCTGGGTGAAGATCCAGGGTGTGCCCTTTGTTTCGTGCCAGCCTCCCTCAAACAAATTCTCGCAGGGTGTAAAATCTCGCTCAAGTCTCGCCCAAGGACGTTACACGTGGCTTCCCAACCAGGTTCTAAAGAGCCTTGCCTCCACCCTGGTAAACAAACGAGCTGCCACCAAATCCCTATGACCAGCAGCATCCAACCCCTGAACAAGTACCTTTGTCCGTGACGGGGCTAAGATAGCCAGAAGCAGACTATTGGTGCGAGACCAGCTGCGAATGGAAGATGTTGGTTGACATTGGCTGACAACTCGTTTTTCCTCCTGAGATTGCTACCACCACCCTAAGGCCTGATCTGACACTTTCTCAAAAAGTCTTCATCATCAAGCTCACTGTACCCTGGGAGGACTTATGAGCGAAAACATCTACACTATGCCCCGTTAGCTGCTGAGACAACATTATAGGGTGCAGGTAGGGTGCAGAGGTTTAGTGGCAACATCTACCACCAGATTGCTCAGAGACATTAGTTTTAGAGAATATCCATACACTTTTCAGTGGTGCTCATTGTTATTTATATGTTTTATGCTATAGAATATGCTAGACAAATGTCCAAATATGGTTGGACAATACAGTTGTATGGTTTCGTATCACATCATATTGCATCAGATCAGATCGTATTGTGTCATATTGCATAGTATAGTATCTTATGGTACAGCATTAGATCTCATCTCATCGCATTTGATCACATTGTATCACATACAGCAAATTATTGAAAATTGAAAAAAAATAAGAGATCACTGCATATTAAAAAAAAAGAATAATAATAGATATATTAAATATATATTAAATATTTTTTAAAAATATAAATATGAATTTAAATAAATATAATAAATATAAATAAAATTATATATATATATATTATTTAAAAAAATGTGCAGTGCACCTTGTATCACATTGTATCACATTGCATCATTGTATTATATTGAACATTTTCAAGCTATACAAAAATAAGTTGTTCACTTCTATTTGGGGGTCATGGCTCAACAAGTTTGAAACACACTGTTCTAGCCGGCCTTGTGACGTCCCTCTGTGTTCCTGTGTTTAGTGCAAGAAGCTGACCAGGAGGACGCCAAGATGGTGGCAGACTCACAGCCTCCCCGCTCAGCCAAAAAGGGCAAGGCATCAGCCAGCTCCACCCCACAGACAGGCAGCGCCAAGAAGGAGAGAAAGGGCAAGCACAAAGGTCAGCTTGCTAGTAATAAAACAGACAGACAAACAGAATGGGTGCTTCCAAACTCTTCATACTACAAGTTCATCATGCAACATCCGTACTACATCAAAGGCACACTACACGACCAAGACTCTCCAACAATGCTTTGCTCCCTGACATTACTGAAGTAAACTAAAGTGAAGTGACAGCAAATGTCAGGCACAGCGCCAAGATTTTTTCTCTCCCGGTGCTAAGGGGGGGGGGGGGGGGGGGGGGGGGGGTTCCCAAAAACGGGGGGTGGGGAAAAAAAAAAACCGGAGAAAAAAAAAAAAAAAAAAACAAAAATGAAAAAAAAAAAAAAAAAAAAAAAAAA
>JAOEHI010000352.1:5000-13858 GCA_025447815.1 Percopsis transmontana
TTTAGTTACCTCACTAGGAAGGCCACTTAACGCCCCTCAATCAAGTTATAGTCGTGGTGTAGTCCCAGAACTATAAGCAAAAGTGCGGCGTGTTGTAGGGGGAAGGGTAGCGAACGGTTTGAGCTGACAGGAGGCAGAGTAGAGAGGAGTGAGCGCTACTCAGCATTGCGGAAGGGCCAAAATGGTTTTGTTTTTAAGGAGATTTCCGGACCCAATTTGAGGAGTGTACTGTCGAAATAATAAATGCCACAGTAAAAATAAAAACAGAGCAAATTGAGAATTAAAAACATGAATAACATGTGTTATTAGGCCTTGTTATGCCACCACATAAGTCCCTATTCAGCAGTGTTATACAAGTATACATCTCCTGTAGTTAAATATAGCTAGAGCTGCATGCTGCTAGTAATGAACATTATAAGACAGTAGTGTGAGTTCTTACCCCTCTCTGTGGGCCTCCCCCTTCTCCAGCTCCTGGATGACCCCCAGTAGCACCTTGATGGTCTCCTGACTGGAGCTGATCATGTTCTCCATAGCCTGAAGCTGTGCTTTAACATCCCCTTCCTGAGTCACAGGCACAATCTGCTTACAAGCCGCCCCTGAGCCCGGCTCCGGGGCGGCCCTGCCCGCTTCCCCGGGGCCGCAGGGCGAGAGAGGCTCCTCCATGGCCCGCAGGGGCTGCGCGGACAGCTGCCCCACGTGGCACTGAGCCCGCGTTGTGCAGCCCCCGCCCCCGGCGCGCGGCAGAGTCTGCGACTGCAGCCCGTTGAGCTGCGGCCCTTTCTTTCGCTTGCTCCGCACCGAGGGGCTGTCCAGGCACTCCACCTGCGTGAGGGAGTTCCAGGCGATGGGGCCCGTGACCTTGGACGCCCTGTCCGGCAGGGTCTGCGACGAGCCCTCCTCCGGGGCCAGCTGCCTCTTGGCCGAGCGGTCGGCGTCGGGCTCCCTGCGCGGCAGCGCCGTCCCGGGCTTGGCCGGCGGCAGGCTGCAGAGCTGGTAGTCGGCCTGCGCTCCCCTGGGTGTGTCCGGCGGCCTCTCCGTGTCCGCAGAGCAGCTGAGCAGCAGCGCGTCGGAGCACAGGCCGTCGGGTGCAGTGTGCTGCTCCACCGTGGCTGCGCACTGATTAGTATGGAGCAGAGCCCTGGTCCTCCGCACTCCGCTCCCCCCGCCCTCCTCCTCCTCCTCCTCCTCCAAGCCCCGCTCGGCAGCCTGGGCCTGCTTCACCTCCACCACGAAGCCGTTGTTCTGCCCTCTGTAGCTCTCCACCGACGCCACGTGCTTGAAGGTGTGGCCTTTCTTGCGCTCGAAGGGGAAGGTCTGGTAGCGCTTCGTCAGGTCCGGCGACGTCTGCACGCCCGTGCTCCTGGTGACGTTGGGGATGGAGCGGCGGGCGGGCACCGTCATGTACTTGCGGTAGGCCGCCTTGCCCGCCGCGGGCCTCCCCGCCTGCCCCCCCGCCTGCCCCCCCGCCGCCTGCAGCGCCGCCGCCGCCTCCCGCTGCTCGTTCTGCGCCTCGCAGATGTCCTTGAAGCGCACCTGCAGCGCCTTGTTCCTCTTCCTCACCTGGCGGCCCCCCTCCAGCGAGTACTTCACCTCCAGGGCCAGCGAGGCGGAGGGGGAGGGCGCGGCCTCCGAGTCGGACTCGGAGTTGGTGAGCATGCGCTTCCCGCCCTCCTTGCTCACCATGGTTCCTGGAGGGCAAGGGAGAGACGCGGCGTGTTAATCACTGCTAATGGAGGGCTGCCTGTCGGCTGCTAGCCTGGGCCCCGTGTTGGGCCAGCTCAGGGGGAACGCGCGACCATGGGGGGGGGCGCTTTCTAATGAACGCTTTTAAGCGCTGCTATTATGGGATGTATATAATTATGCACGCATAGCCACTGCACATATCATTTGAGAACACTGTTTCGAACGACTGCTGTAAATGCTGTTCCACACTGGAATTAGTACTTTGCTTTTCTTCTCTACTCCTCCCCAAGTATCCTGCGCTGTTGTTTCCAAAAGTAAACAATCAGCAGGGGCAGACATTTGGGGATCTGGGGGTGCTATAACCCAATTGAGGAGTGTATCTTTAATGGGGGGAATATCAGAAAGGCACTACCATTTCTTTCATGTTCGAAGCTTCCATAGGTGTACATAATTTACCCTTGGACGGGAATCTCTTCCATCTGGTAGCATTGTTGCCAGTTGGCGGCGGTCCTTTCTGCCTGCCAATCCTTCTGTTTTTATTTATTGGAAATCCGTGCGGGTTAGGGTTTTAGCGTGCCCTAAAAAAAAATAATCCTAACAGATTTCCGTGGTGGCTCTAATCTCGCTCTCTGTGAAACCAATGAGACCAATTTTAGAAGCACTATAGCTCGTTTTTCATTGGCAGTTGCATGCATCTCTGCCCCCACATCCGCCCTGACCGCACCCTCTCCTCTTCCCAGCCCTCCAGAGTGTATGCATCCCTGCTTTGTGGGGGGCTTGTGTGTTGATCTCTAGTGTTGGCCAACACTTGGCGTGTCGCGAGTGACTGCATTCACAAGCACGAACCCTGTCCCAGCGCCACCCTTGGCAGTTAATACTAAAGGGGAAAATGAGGTGTGATGTTTCTACACGCCTGTGCATGTCCACATCTTTATTGATATAGTTTTTTAGGAACTAAGCGAGAAACGCATTCAACACGAACCAAAACGAGATAATAGATATTTAAAGATAAAAAATGGGACTATTCTGGCAGATACACTCTTCTTACAGTACTGTAGAGCAGCTAGCTATGGGTTAAAAGGAATAGAACTTCCTAAGCATAGCGAATCAATTACCTTCTACCACTAAGCAGGTATGGTGTCTGCGTCACGACATTGCAGTCATCCTCCGAGGCTGTGACAGATAATTCTCCCCCTGCCTGCTTATTTTACAATAAGCAAACACAGCGCATACTCGCGCGGATGCTGAATAAGATAAGACAATTATCGGCCTCGGCTTATCCGCCGTGACTGCTCGCTGCCAATGTGGAATGGCTTCCCATTTCATACCTGCCTGCTTGTTTACCTAGGAGCAACGCAGTGGACCTCTCTCTCTCCTCTCCTCTCTCCCCGGTTAAATTATGAGCCGGGCTTTCTGTGTTAATCAATTAAAGCAAGCCAGGCTTCCCATTCTGTTAGTGGAGCGACGGTGGCTTACCTCTGCGCTCTATCTGCAGGACGCCTGCTCTCGTCTCTATCTGATCAATCTAATCTGCAGGCATTCATAACACACCGAGGAACCCCACGCAGTGAGCTAGCCAGGGCTAGAAGGGCTACACCAAACCATACAGTACACACACACATACATACACACACACACACACACACTCTGATGGCCCAGATGTCTTCTTAAGGCCACTTCGAGTCTAAACAGTAGACTCGAAGTTTGCGTTTGGACATGGCCATGTCCAAACGCAAACCGAGAGTGTCTCAGCAGGCCTGCTGAGAGAGGGTGGACACAGCAGCCTTCTGCTAAGCTAAATGGTGTGTGTGTAGGTGTTAGTAATTGCAAAAAACTCATTTGACCAATTTAGAATAATAGCACACACCCGATACACCCCGTACAGCGCAGTGAACAACATACAGTACAATATGTTCACTTGTTAACAGCGCTCCCCTTTCATTTATCAACGCAGTTAGTCTAGTCACACGCTTTGAAATGCCAGGCCAGAAGAAAAATAACATCCCACAGTGCACAGAGTAGCTGACAGAAGGAATTAAAACAGAGCGGGAACCTAGAGGTCAGAAACTTGCATTGTAGGCAAGTAATTACTTCTGACCTTCTCACCTGTGGCTTGATTGAGCTGTTTGGGAAGCAGCAGTGTTAATTATGTGAGGGAAAGCATTTATGGTTAAGTATGGCACAACCCAATGAATTAATTCTCCAGTTTTTATCATGGCTATACTGAATTTGAAGCTTTTGAAAATAATTGGATCTTAGCAACGGACATAATTTTTCCCCTCTCGAGTCCCCTGTTCATTTGTGACGTCTTCGTGATTTAACCTATTATCTATTCACCAACATGAACATGTTCTTTTGTGTATTTCTCTTTGTGTCATCTTCATTGTTGCCTTCTGGATGACCTTTTTAATGAAAGGTTAAACTGTTACCCTACCACCACTCCAAATGAGGTCAGGATTGACTGTTTGAATAAGGCATGGGCGGAATTTCGTATCTCACATTATTACTCCATTACCACCAACAAGCGCAGCTATTTGAAGCATGTGCTAGGCATTTATTTTCTCGTCCCCCTACTAATGCAAGGCTCAGAATGCGTACAATTTCTGGCATTGTATCATGTAGGAATCCATCTGTGATCCCGGCTGATGCGCCAGCACTGCAGGCTGAGTGACGCGTACTTCGCTCCGAAAGATCTGATTCATCATCCGTCCGGTTCATTCTGGGCACAGCAGACGGCATGCGGCTACGGTCCTCGGGCAGGAATACCACCCCCCACGGCCCCCCTCGCCTCCTGACTCACCGTGACTCAGCGGGGGCCTCAACAAATGCCCCTCTTCAGGGTGGCCGCCATGCATCATTATTTTAGGGGGTAATAAGCTAGTGAAGTGAACTGACCCGCTATTGCTCTGCGATTGAAGAGACCCAAAACAGCCCTCGCTGGAAGTGGCCTGCGCATGACAAATCTCTGCTTTACATCTGACCTTGTTTTGATGGCACAGTGCACTCGAACACCTTCCTGTCACTGTGGCTGCCCGTTAAGGTCGTATTTAAGGATTTGACTAGACCACACTTGGTCATATCCACTAGAACAATATGTGCTAAGCAGACAAGGACGTTTAAGTGCCTTTCCGCATTGCTGAGTGGCCGTTAGCCTCCATATCCTCCCGTGAAGGGTTCCTCTTTTAAATCGTTCATTCTTTTAAGTTTCAGAGTGCTGTGCAGACAATTGAATGGGCCGCAGTAATGCCTTGGTATTGCGTTGGTTATGCTTCCAGTATGTGCACACTTGATGTATCTAGAACATACTGGCGATGACTGTACAGTTTTGAATGGCGGTCGCTTAACTGACCTTTTTGGCAATGTGGCCAAAACCTTTACAACTAGACATGTCTGTGTCCTTTTCCAAGTCTGTGGATTTAGAGGTTCGAGATATTTCTATGATCCTACTCCACTAAAGGAAGATTCATTCATATAGGCGTACATTTCAAATATCACCAACACAGCCACTCCATTAAACCATTGTATTCATCGTTTAATTATCTTAATTTCATTACCTTTATTACACAAACTTACTTCTTTCCTTACTTGGTAGTTTGCTTAATTCTTTGCTTTACTTTTATTCAGTGCACGTTGACAACCTTCATCACACCGCAGCCATCAGCTGCTAAGGTGTGTGTGTGTGTGTGTGTGTCCATTACTAGCCTTTTCAGAATGGCAGCACACTTTCATGCTATTTGGCACAATTATGGGTAAAACGGGCTTGTGCACTTTAAGCTCTTAGGCTGAGTCTTCCTTACTCTGAGGTCCTTGCACAGTGACAGCTTGGCACTATTTGTTATTTACTGAGTCAAATGGCAGGAAAATGTATGCAGCCGGTATTGTGGGGCAAAGTGGGCATAAAGTGATTGCGACGGTTTAACATTACAACTCAAAGTTGCCTCGGGTGCAGCCTCAACGAACGAGCGTGACGGTCTCGTCCCGTAGATAAATCTGTAATCCAGATTGATCTACCCCCCCCATCATCTGTTATTCATTATTACATATACAGTAGCTTAGTAATGTTGTGAAAAGACTTGTATGATTGTACAGTTAAAATATATGGAGGTTATTCGTGGTGTTGTGAGAAGCATCTATTTTTTTTATTTTTGATTGACTAGTATGTGTATGCGTAATGGTCACCCATACAGGGCAATGTCAGGGTTAGCAGACGTGCATTAGGCCGACACTAAGTGTAGTAAATCCTTTGTCAGTTAATGCTAGCTTAATGCTTTAAGGCGGACAGGCGTTGGGGGGGAAACCAGGGAGGGTTTTAAAGGATTGCGTCTTGTAATTGTTGCTCACTCATCTTGGATCACCTCGCTGTCACCAAGCGCCATTTAAGGATTTGCCTTCCGATCATTGGGGCCTAAAATAAATAATAGTGAAACCGGAATCGTTGTACTTTATATTTTTTAACAACAGTTTTATTTTAGTTCAGAAAATGAAATATAATATACTTGCTGTAATCATTCTCGTCATTTCTGAACAGCAGCACTGGGATATTGCTTTAATGAGCATATTAAAGATCTGTGTGTGTGTGTGTGTGAAGCATGTAGTAGTCGACTATTTCTCTCCGTGTTTCATAAGGCAAATATTGTCTATATTGAGCCACAGGCTTAAAGTTCCTGACAACCATAAGTCAGCTATGAGATTCCGTCATTTCCCAATATGGCTCTACATGTCGCTATACAATATTTATTTGTTTGCCAGCAACGTATGGACTTTTGAGACCTTGAGCTCTTCTACCCACAATGCATTTGTACACGCGTTGCATTCCTGACTTCTGTGGGTTTGTTGTTTGTTGAGTTTTTCGACTTGGTGCAGATCTCCAGAACCCTGCCCCGAAGTCCACACGATAATGACACTACTGCATGTGCTGCGGAGGCTCTCATCCTAATGCATCAGAGAATGTTCTCCCTCTGACTGTGATCCAAAGCTCTCCACGCTCTCCTCCTATCCTTCCTTCACTTTCCGCCTCTCTCACTGTTCTCTCACTCGCACTTTTCTTACATTCTTTGTTTCTCTCTCTCTCTCTCTCTCTCTCATTCTCTCTCTCTCTCTCTCTCTCTCATATCTTCCTCCTATACAGGCAGAGGTTTCAAAGCTGATGGCTAACTAACTAGAGAACCCCCCCCCCCCTGCTGTGCTCAGATTCATCCGAGGCTGACTGCTTCCTTAGTGATGGAGCCACGTGCACGCACACACGCGCACACACCACATCTGCTTCACATGGAAAATGAGAGGAAAGGACGAGAATGCACATCTGTGCGGAAGGCGACAGGATGGTAAAGAAGTTCTCTCTGCTTGGATGGAGAAGAGTCAGAATTTAATACAATGGACAGAGAGAGAGGGGAAGATGGAAAGAGGGGGGTGAAAAGACGTGTGGTGAAATATATCAGTTATGTAATTTAGATTTATTTTATTTACTTTGCAATTCCTCCACCAAGGTAGAATCTAAAATATGTGCAGCATAAGTTATTCAATATGTGACTTCATCATTCTCATAGTTATTAACCTTTTAATTTGGTTGGTCAAGGACACACTCTAATAAGATCTCCACACCGATTACATATTACAAGAGTTACATGATGTGTTAAGTATAGTTTATAGGGGCACTGCTTAATTTGTGTCCAGTGTCAACCTCCCCCTCCCCATCAGCCCTGTGCAATAGCATTTCAGAATGTAATATAGAGTGAAATAGAGAGTACAAATGGGGAGTGGAGAAGTGTCCCTTTTAAGCAGATGCCTAATGTTGTATTGTCTAAAGATCAGGTGATTTTCAACACATACAGAAACATGCTTGGACAAGGTTAAAAGTTTGAATGAAAGACACCGTGTTTTCAAAGAAAAATGATGATGATGATGATTATATACCTTACCATGTCCAGTCAAATTAGGCACTTATAATGCCAAGTATGTTAAAAAATGTCATTAACATTTTGGTTTTGTTTTTACAAACTCAAATCACTGTCCTCGGTGATTTGAGTTTGTTTTGTGATTGCATTAAGTGCGAGTGGGCTTTCACTAACTTTCACTAACCAATCAAATTACACCCCTCCTGCTTTTTACTTAGAAATACGTGACTTTACAGTAGAAAAATACGCTCTGAAGGTTGTTTGATGTTGTCTCAAAGGAAAACGATGACAATTGTGCTGGCAAGTGCAGAAACAATCCCTGAACCCGCCGCCCAGGGTTTAAAGTCCTAAACCAAGCATACGCAGAAATGTCATCAAAAAAAGGCACACGTTCGCGCTTCAGGGTTAGCCGACCCTGCACTCTTGACCTCACTGTGGAGCGACGGTTTAAACGCCTGTGACAGCAAGCATCCGCCCTGTAGAAGTGCCCTTGTGCATGATGCTGAACCCCCACGAGGCTTCGGTCAGCTGACTCTGCACTCGGTGGGGAAGCGAGAACAGCGCTGTACCTGCAGCCATCAATAAATGAACACAATTAAAGGCAATGGTCCAATTACTTGTAATAAGCAACTTTAGGCGATGAACTCCCAAGTCTTACCCATGATTCAACACTCCTCATTCCAACCATAACGCCGTAAACCATCTATTTCCTCTGTTTACTGCAGTTTTACCCCTACGGCCCGTTGTGCTGTTCTGTCTTTGGCTTTACCGGCATAGACCAACAGGGGAGTCACGCACGCCCAAACATGCACGCGCGCACACACACACACAGACAGACAGACAGACAGACAGAGACACACACAGACACACACAGACACACACACACACACACACACACACGGAACACCAGCAAAGTAGGATCAGGTGTGCAGTGTCCTCCGGTATGGAGCACACACATACACACACACACACGCCCTCTCCACCCTTACACACACAGTTTCTCACCGCGGCGTGTTGTCACTCGTTATGAAAAACAACAATGCTGTCTCTTAATGAATAATTCCATTACCACATGAAAGGTAACATCTGGCCTGCTCCAAGAACAGTCATTCTTGTATAGGAGAGCAATTTGTTTTCTGGATGAATGAGTACCACTCCCGCCAGGGGAGACGGAGGAGGCGCACTTCTGCACTCGTTTGGAAACCTGGCTCTCTCTCTCTCTCTCTCTCTCTCTCTCTCTCTCTCTCTCTCTCTCTCTCTCTCTCTCTCTCTCTCTCTCTC
>JAOEHI010000353.1:0-13855 GCA_025447815.1 Percopsis transmontana
TTTATTCTCTATGAGTACATAAAATAAAAAAACCAAAAACCACTGTTGTGTTTTTTACACACACACACACACACACACACACACACACACACACACACACACACACACACACACAGACATTGACATTGAAAAAATACTGTCATGTGTTTCCATTGTCAGAAATCTGGAGCCCTGGAGGCCAGAGGAAAGAAAGGATTTAGGAAAAGTTTGGTGCACCTTGGGGAAGTTAAAAAAGCAAGTTTCTTTATGGTGTAAGCAAAGTAGGCAGCTGTACAGAAGACAGCACACATACACACACACTGACTTTGAATGTCTCTGAATAGACTTTAGACAGCGAACAATGGGAAAGGTCTCCAAGAACTAGATCAGAAAAGTGTGTGTGTGTGGTGTGTGTGTCGGTGTGTGTGTGATGGAATGCAGTCTTCACTGATGGTTTAGAGGTACGCTAGGCTGCTGTGTCATTATAATAATCAGGCTCTGATGCCCATCTAAACTGTCATGCAGCAAAAAACACAAATGCAGGCCTTCCCAATGGAATCCTCTTGTTCCCTCTTCCCTATTTGTTTACTCTTGGTCTACATTTCCCCTTCTTTTGCTTCCCTCTCTATCTGCTGTATGTATAAACACAATTTACCGAACACAATTAGAAGATACAGAGAAATTAGGAGTTGCACTGCCATGACATGTGATGCTGTTTATATGACTCCTAATCAATATTCTCACTTGTCACTTAGACAGAGAATTTCATCTGAGTCGGAACATCAATAAGAATCCCAATGAAAAACACATGTTTAAATAAAATGCACGTGTTCCAATGTGTGTTCAAAAATTGCTTACACGCCAGTGGAGGAGACATTCGCAAACCACATTTTCATCACAAAACATTTATTTCAATTTTTATCCTGGGAACCAGCATTAGCCTTTAAATTGTTCCCAACGGGTTAGCACAGATTTCGCACACATTTTATGAATTTGTCTTGCATGTCCTTGGAGAAAACCATGTACGTTGGATCTCGGCTTTCCCAGATCTATTACTGGTGAATGGCACTAATGAAATGCAGTGCTAGTCTCTTCCAGTCTCCCCAACCCCCCATCAGTAAAAGCCCCTACTTGTTGATATAACTAACAAGAACTGACCTCAGATGAATGCCATTGATTTGTTCAGCAGAGCAGAGCCGCATTGGAAGCAAGTTGAATGAAAGTCAGCTCCCTGGCCTAGCTGCAGTCAGACCCTAGCTGCAGATACTTTTCTAGCCAGGACTGCATGGACCATATTGGAAAGCCTATAGACCTGCGAAGTCGTACGTCATTTTCAGGAGGTGCCCTTGCCCAAATAAGGACTTCTGGATTTAACAGTTTTTCCCCTATTAGAAAAATGAATGGTGTTTTCAGTATTCACTGCGGTGTATTATTAACTTGTGTTGCAAACCTACATGTTTTGTCTTAGGCACAGATTCCAACTGGATAAGACTGGTCTTTGTCAATTACAAGACTGTTAAGTAGTTAAAGAAAGCATTATGCTACATGCAAGCACTTATCTTAGTAAGAGCGCAGCTATGTCCGCCAGTATTACTTTTACAGCTTTGGCATTCTTTCTCTAGGATGACCAAAATATTTTGGCAAAGGGTGACGTTTATAACCTGCACCAGTAGCTGATTTTTAACTTTGAGCAGTTAGCAAACATCATACTACTTGCAAAAAAAGACCTATCAAAAGCTCAGTTTATTTGCAGATAAATTAAAGTGAGTACTCCTGTCAACTGTTTCGACCCGGGAGGCCCTGCCGATGCAAGCAGTGACAGTGACGCGACTTCGCAGGTCTATTGATGTGTCGACCGCATGTTTTGATTTTTCTGTCTGCTCAAAACTGTTAATCCGGTGTGGGCTTGTACTGACAGGGTTATCTGGAAGACCTGAAAGAGAGCAATAAACTTGGTCTGACCCTCCCACCAAGCCGCAATTGAATAAACACAGAGCTAAAGTTAGCAATGTTGTGTGAGGTAAATAAGATTATTGGGGTTCCCAAACATTTAGACACAATAAATGCTTTTTATAAAATAGAAAAAAAAACACAATTACGAAAGGTCAAGGATTTGAAATTAACAAGAAATGTGACTCATATGGACTCAAGTCATGTGCCCTGGAAGGGAGGAAGAGAGTTAGGGAGTGTAGCTGGGAGGCCTTTATGTGGCTGTAAGTGGGCTTTTCAATGGGAACAAGACCCCTCTAATCATCAGCAAATGAGCAAGTGGACAAACATGTGGCTGTAGTGGTGGTTTGCTAGCAAATATTTAAGCTGGGGAGTTGTAAAAGGAAACTGAGGAGAGTGCTGGGGGGCACAATTAAGACCCTTAACACAAAAGCAACCCCCTTCCTTTACTAGTACCAGCAACTGTGCACTCCTTCCCAAACCCCCATTGCCTCTTCCCAACCCTCCCCCATGGCTGCTCTGGCACTTCCTTTCAGAGCGCTGTCTCCCAAAGTTAAGGGCCCCCACTTCACGGAGGGACGGCCGAGGTGAGGGGGTCGAAGGTTAACTGCGGCTCTTAGGGCTGAAAGGAACTTTGATGACAAGTTGCGTTACTGACAGGCCGGGAGTGGAGGTCAAACCATCCCTGGCAGAACCGTGGACTCTTCATCACTTTAATTGCAGGAATAACAGTCAATTTGTCAAACAGAAAATAGGGTGCTTCATTGTGTTGGCACTGGAGCTAATTTTCGCTGTGCCCACGTAAATGTAGATACAACTGTTTTTGATTTAGATTTAGAAAGACACATTTTACGCACGTTTTTTTTTTCTTTTTCTTTTTAAAAGAGTAGACATGATCTGTAGGCCAGCACTTCTTTACGATTCCATTAATCCATGCACTCACCCTTACTCATTCCCACGCCATCTTTGCATTAAGGGTAAACACATTAATTGGTTTCCAATGCGCACACAAACACTGTACACCCACACCTTCAAACACCCAGACACACACACACACACACACACATTAGCACATACAGACGTGTTGCCTTTGGTTATTGATGGGCAATTTGCAGACAGCCGTAACTGCACAATATGTCTCGCCATTACTTTCTTGACCTCATTCTGGCTTGGGGACAACATTTTTCATGTGAGAGGCGGGCGATAGAGAGCAAAAAGAGAGATGAAGTCTACGGGGGAAATGGGGGTGGTGAGCGAGGCAACGGGGTTTGTCAAATAATCATCAATAACCCAACCTCCTCATACATAATGAGAGAGAGTGAGGCGGGGGGTTGTTAGAGGGCCATTAGCCAAAAAAAAAGGCCAGTCCAAGTGCTATTTTTAAGTTCCCCGCCTCTCTCCAGGCCACAGCTTGGGGTAATTTAAGAGTGTTGAGGCCGAGGCTGTGTGTTATGGAGGAAGAAGCATCCATCACCAAAGAAGACTCGGGTATTCACAAGAGAAGAAGGATGAGGAGCCCAGGAGAAGAGAGAAGGGAGCGGGCCAGGAAGCGAGGAGGCCAGCGTCCGCTGACAGACAAAAGTGTGTGCGAGTGTATCCGAGCAGCGCTTGGTGTGCCACTTTTTTCCACGTGTGTGTGTATGAGACACTCTCTCTCTCTCTCTCTCTCTCTCTCTCTCTCTCTCTCTCTCTCTCTCTCTCTCTCTCTCTCTCTCTCTCTCTCTCTGGTCACATGAACCTGAAACATCCATTCCCATGATCCTTTATCGGCCCCCACGACAGACAGACAGACAGACAGTCAGTCAGAATGACAGACAGTCAGTCAGAATGACAGACAGTCAGTTAGACAGAATGACAGACAGACAGACAGACAGTCAGAAGGACAGACAGTCAGTTAGACAGGAGGACAGTCAGTCAGTTAGACAGAATGACAGACAGACAGTCATCTACCCAGGCGGTCAGTCCAAAGACCAGAGAGATGCTCTTTATTCAGCTCGACCCCTGGACGTTCTTTGGAAGCTCCCGGGAGATTAAGAGGGCGGCTGGGGTCAGTGTCACGCATGTCGTGGCGTGCTTCACTGTCCAGCAATGCCATGTCAATAGCAGCAGCTCACAGCGGTTGCTCGAGAAAGAAAACCGTGCATTTTCACTACCATTGATGTAGCCTATATTTCTCTCACTTATCGTGTCAAAATTATTAAACAATTACTGACCATGCAACCGGTTTATTTATTTGTGTATTTATTTGGATAACTAGTGGTGAAATGATACATATTATGATACTTATTATCGTGTTGTTCCTAAAAAAGTCTACGTTTCTATAACAATATAGTTATTATAAGGTAGTGATGTGCAAAATGCAAAGCCTATGATATTGATATACTACTGTATTTATCATTTACTAATCATGACATTTTAAGTGTAATTGCTCCTGATCCATATAAGATTATAGGTACTATAACAGGAACCTTGTTAGTATCCAATTCATCATTATCTTACAAACATTCATTCTAAGGTGTCATTCAAACACTAGTTTTCATTATAGATGTCAAAACTTTCAAAACAGAAATATATAGGGCTGGGAATAAATATAGGCGGATCTATATTCTCACATTAGAACAGGTTATCCTGTGTGTCTACCTCTGTTCACAT
Organism: Percopsis transmontana; assembly: GCA_025447815.1. Lineage (NCBI taxonomy): Eukaryota > Metazoa > Chordata > Actinopteri > Percopsiformes > Percopsidae > Percopsis > Percopsis transmontana. The sequence continues at coordinate 4,582 of JAOEHI010000353.1, forward strand.
GCCTCTAATCATTATGTCAGGTGCATTGTGGGAATGCACGGATCCCGATGTCCTGTAGCTGTCTCTGTGGCAACAGAGCAAATTAAACCATGTCTTTCCGATGTTGGCGTCTCAGAATGTAGTCATGCAGAGAGTGAAGATACCCACATTTACATGATATGTCATTGCTTGTATCAGAGCACATGCATGACTATCTGAGACGTGGTTGGGTAGTTCACTATACAGATTGCAATGGCAGGTCCAAGGAAACCCATGGTGTTCTCTGTCAAATTAATTTGAATAACAACCCCTGTAGAAAATGCAATGTGCCTAGTATCAACATGACAAATAATTTCCCCCTCTGATTTGCTATTCCCTTTGCTATTCTACTCTATACTAAAACTGCTACTAGTAAACTAAAAAAAATGTTCCGGGGGCTGAGGCACAAGAACCAAGTTAAATCACTGCAAACAATGATATATTGGTTTGCAATGCTAAAATATAACAGCTTTACCTTGCAGTGTTTCAACCTTGTTCTGTGTCTACTTCGATTGTATTGTACGCCGTGTAGGAACACAATTGCTATTGAAATGTAATGGATAGTAGACCTGTGTGTGAGAGTGTTTGAGTATGTTTGAGAGTGGGGATGAAGTGGCTGAACTGAGCAGGGGAAGAAAAAAAGAGACAACCCCCCCCCTCCATTACAGAGTCCAGCAGGGGTCAGTGTGCTTGACCGCAGTAAACGCCCTGTGGGAAATCCGCCCATGTGCAGCTTGTTGGCTGTGACCTGCCACCTAGCCCTCTGCACCAAGCCTCAACTAATCCCTAATCTGGTCAACCTGTGACCTTACATTGACTCTAAATCTGCCTGCAGTGTAAACAAACCCAAGGTAGTAAAGAACCACTCCAAGAAACAGAGGGATAGAAAAGATAAGTTTAAAAGAAAAATGTAGCAAACATGTATACTGCATGTCTTTGAGTGTGGCTAGATTTAAGGAGTTTTGCATAGGATGTCAGGGCGGCGGGGAGAGTAATATTGACCTGTATTTAGAAGGAGGTGAAAGGCGCGCTCTCTCTCCCCCCCCTTCCAGTTAGAAAATGGGTCTTGGCCTGCTTGGCTGGCAGTGCAGTGTTAACTTAATGCAGTGTGAAAAAAATAATTATGCCACCCTGCAGATGGGCGCAGCCATGTGGAGGAACCTTTGCGCTCCCCTATAGAAGCTCAGTTTCACCAGGAGCCTAAAATGCAAACAGGGGACCTAATAGATATTCCGAATTTTAGGAGACAGGTGGAAATCCAATTATTGTTTTCTAATAATACTGTATACCAAGTAAGATTTGAACACTAAAGCGACCTACATTTCAAACAAGTACATATATTATTCTATATATAGTAAAACACATAATCACAAATGGTTAGTTTTTTTTTGTTTATGGATGTATTTACAGCAAAGAGAATTGTGTGGTGTTTTCAAAACATTTCTTATGCTGTCCATCAGCTTGACAGAAAAATTCATCTCAATTCAACACTGAAGAGGTCATGGTCTGTGTTTGTTTCGCATCTAAAGCCAAGCACTGGTCCTCCTAATAAATCCCTGAAAGCAATTCCTAGGCTACAATCAAATCTGTACTTCTTTTTAACACCAGCTACCTTGTCTGTCCAAATCTTATTTTTGTGGATTTCTCAAAACATGACTTCACTTGCTGTGAGATGGGAAAAATGCAAAGACAATACAAATTCAATGAATGAAAAAGTGCCCCATCAAAAGAAAGTACTTTGAAGCTTATGGCTGATGGGCACAGCTTGATAACCTTTTCACCTCTGCACCCCAAGAGTCCTAACAGGCAAACACACATGTAAACATGATTTATTGCAGCATTAAAAACCCAGAGGAGGTCACAGCATGTCTGGACTTCCTTTAGGTTTTTTATTAGCCAGAGAAAGGCTGTTTCTCTCTGAGCTTTTAAATGCAATGGCCATAAACATGTATGACTAAGTGCACATTAATAGCATGGTGGGTTAGGGAGTAATGGAGCCACTAAAGTATCAGATTAGGTCTTGGCTGTCCACATGGTTGACTTTGAGGTTGTGGCTTTGAGACCAGGGGGTCCCCTGGAATATTTGGATCTGGTCATTTCCTGGAACTACAGAGTATCACCTGCTGAAGTGTCTCTAGAGGAATGTGGTGATTTCAGTGGCCATCAACAGGCTACAAACTAGTTCTCAGGATGTGCTCTTATCTCCATTAACTGTTGGGCCACAAGGAATCAGTGAGCCTGCAATAAAACCCTGATACTAGTTTTCATTGTATTCATTTTACTGTCACTAGTCACAATTCTCCCTCAGAATGCCAGAAAAGCATTTAGTGTTCTAAACAGAACACTCAACAGATATAAACTTTTTGCTTGAAAAGTTAGTGTATAGGGGTGAGCACTTATCACGAGTCATCAAGCGTTAGATGCAAATATGCTATGAATTTGATGTTACTGCATTTGGCAATGACAAATCTCTCATAAATGAAATGTATTCTGGTCTGGTTTCTTTATGCATTATAACATATTTTCGACGCCTAGATTTGTTCTTGCCAATGGCTGGCAAAAGAAGGTTTACTTATTGTTTACACATTGGGGACTACTTCCTGGCCAGCGGCAAGCCTCTGCCTGGTTGAAATTGCCTCCAAATAGCCAGACTTCATAGTTGTGTAAAACATGACTGCAACAACAAACTGCCTGCTGATAACAAACTGAAAATTATTAGCGGTGATATTTTAAAACAAAACCACCATGTAGAAGAAAACATCCCAAGGCCCCAAACAATTATGCACATGAACCTCATGTAAACACATAGGTGGAATGCAGCACGTCTGCATGCATTTAGATGCAGATCTCATGATTGTCAAAACCCACATAAGCACTAGCTGAGAAAAAAAAACTCACAATACTGGAACTAGACATGATTTAAAGTGGCTTGCTGTTCATAGCGGTAGGTCTGTAGTTGGCCTGCCTTAGGTATCACCCTGCTCTACCCCTGTACTGTGTCACAGACTAGTCTCCTACTTAACCTTTGCTTTATGCCCTTGTATTCCGTTACACGCACATTCTGACAAGGTAGAGGAACAGCAGAGCAGCCCGCCAGGGGAACGGTTTGACATTTCGGTGGTTGTAAAGTTTTAAACGTCGGCAGGATGCAGTGGCTATAAAACGAAGGCTTGATCCTGAATTGAGTTAATCTGGGAAGTCATTCCGGGGCATTACTCTGCATGCATAAGTAAGGAGACCATTTAGAAATAGTGAAAAAGAAAATGCTCACGCTTACCTATGGTAGACATTCTGTGCAGAAGATGAAATACATTATTTTTAGTGTAATTTCTCCATCGGGCTCCAAAAAATAAAATATATAAAAATCTCCTATCACCAAATTACCAACCCCTTCATATTCATCTTTAATAACAAAGTCAATACCACATTAATGAGGCCGGCAGGGTTTCTAAAGTAATGGAAAGAAAGCCATGAAATGCAATGAAAACAACCATAACTAACATTCTGTATCTACTGTATGTTGTTTTTTACCCTTTCACACACCTGTACAGCAGCTAGCATCAGTCTATACGGAATCCTTCACCGGTCTTAATTCATTTGCTGTAGCCGCAAACAGCCGAGTCAGCCGTCCCACGATGTATGAATAATGAGAGGGGCCGCACACACTGCACTCTGAAGTGAGACAAACGCAACAGAAATTCAACGTGAGCCATGCAGATCTCTGACAGCTTGGCCAGGCCCGTTGTCAGGTCTCACTTCCGACGGAACCGATCCATCATCACCACTACTCTCCGCCCAGAGTCCCCGGAAACCATTCATTTGGCTTTCCTCGGCTCTATTGATGGATGGACAGAGTCGAAGCGGATGAATTAATAACGCTGTTAGCACGATGATAATGGCGGCCGGTGCTAAAACATTATTGATGATTCAATCAAGGACACCCAACCTCCAGCCAGCGTCGCTGTTTTCTAATTAGTTCCTGCTTTGTAAAATTGCATTTTAGCCTCTGCCAAATCTGCTGGCTTGCTGACAGGTAATATGTAAAGCTCCCCTCTTCTATTTATCTGCGCGGAATAGGTCTCTACATTTAGGCAAGCACAAAGTCTGGCCCTGTAATTCTCTTGTTGTTTGCTGTTTAAGGAAAGAAATACCGGTTTGCTTTCCTTCATTCGGGTATTTGACCTTGCTGTTTTTTTCTTTCATAGCCCAGCAAACTTGGGATGGTTAGCATGATATTTTCACGAGAGAGACTCAAAGGTCAGTGTCTTCAGAAACCCGGTGTCCTTGGCTTGGACTGAACAGCGCAAGTCAATGTGAAACGTCTGCACATCACATTCAACGCACGGCATAAATACATAGGGATGTGAACTGATTCACAGTTTGCCCTTGTCTTTTAATGCATATTGTAATATTGTGTGCTTTTTTGGACCTTGGAAAAAATGTATAACTTCTTTTTTTAATAAATAGTGATGTTGTGATTAATGCCGAGAACACGTTTGACTTACATTAACTGCACACAACCTTTCAAAAAAACAAGTATTAAAAGTTCCTGTGCAAAATGTGTCACTGAACTGAAGACTTTTGTTTATACTTGTTTTTTTTTTTTAAATGTATATATTTAATAGAACTCATGTAATAGATATATTTTTATATATTTAATATAACTCATGTTCTATGAAATCATGCTATTCACTCACTCAAAAAGTAACCTTTCTGTCGGGGCCTGAAAATGAATGACCCATCCGTCACGGTGTGTCCACACTGTTCTGTTGTAGCCCTTGTTTGGACAGGTGTGTGAGTGCGTGTGTGTTTGTGTGTGCTTGCACACACATGCATTTGTGTGTTTGCATTTTCCACTGCCCAGCAGAACAGAAAGGCTTTGCACACTCTGGGCTTTGGGAGTGGTTAATTGTTTTGCACGGTATCTTTACAAACTCTCCACAATAAAGAAATAATCAAACATCTTTATGATCCACTCACCTATTTGTCCTCCCTTTACCTTCTATTTAACTAGCTCAGTCAATAGGTTCAAAGGTCAAAGAAACCCACATAGTTTAAGGCACTAAGCCAGTAAGATTGCATTTGCGCACTGTTTCTAGAACTTTTTCAGCTTGATTTCTTGATTGCAGTGTGCAGTACACGTAATACTGTATTTATACTCTGAAAACAAAGATTTACTGTATGTGATACTATTACAATTACCTTATTTTGTTGTTTTCTACCTTCTCTAAATGTTGGTACTTGAGTTGTGTGCTTTTATTGGTGTGAACTTTGTGGACTAAGGACAGATTGCATTAAAACTAATAAACGTGGCCAGGTTTGTCTCTGACCGCCTCTAGAATATGGTGATCTGTACATTGGTCTGTACATTTACACCAGGATATTAGGCTTTAGCTGAATCAAATCCAAACTAATATATTCTTGTCAGTCTCGTCACTTTTCATGAACAAGGGATGGTTATTGGGTTATGCTACCTATTCAGGGATTGACCACTATCTGATCACAAGAACACGTTGGTTACAGGCGTAGACGCACAATATATGATCCTGCTTCCACTGCTTGGTGATTTATTCTGTTGGTTTATAGAAGCCAAATTGAATTTTGATTAAAATTGGTCAGGTGACTGCAACCCTGCCACAATGTACTTTTACTATACAATTACTGTGGATGCACACCAATGTCTCTAATTCATAAATGAATAAAGTAAGTTTATAATAATATTATAATGATAACAATAAAAAATGTATTAATATTACATTTACTCAAGAAAATCTAGTCTCTCTTGGGTGAACTGTAATTGTGCCTTTTGTAATTGCACAAGGGATATTTTGCTCGCTTTCGTTCAACATGTACTCAGTTTATCTTGTTTCAGCAATGTGGCTCTGAACAAGGCCCTCTTTCTTTTTCTGTCAACAAGCACTTGGTTACCAAGGAGAGGCAGGAGGTGGGGGCTTCCAAACGATACCAGACACTGGCAGTGCCCCCCTTAACACAGACACACACAGACACACACACTGTGTGTTAGACGATACCCCCTGCTGTTAGCTCCCTGCCGCATGCTACACACAACCCAGGTGTTATTGTTAACTGATATACTGTACATGTAGATGCTCACACAAACATTCACTCAAACTACAATACTGTTTTGAACACCCCTGGGTACCTGTAAGAGCAAGTTTGTTGGTTTGTTTGTTTGTTTTTACATATTATTTGTGTGTGCATGTGTGTGTGTGTCAGATTACAAAGAATCCATTAGATACCAAACTGGATGTTAAAAATGACACATTTATTTTTTTAACAATGCTGCCTCGTTGGCTGGTTTGTGGACAGTTTGTGTGTGACAGCAACAGCAGGTTGTTGATATGGCGGTGCGGTGGGTGTCTCTTCCAATGGCAGGCTTTCCAAGGTGTAACTGATGACACAGTGGTGTTTGGCCTCAGCCTTGACTCATTCAGATGCAGCTAACAGATTAGCCGGGAGAGTCCCGTTAGTGTCACTGACATAACGCGTTAACCCCAGACAACAGCACAGCACTGTGTCATCACCAGGTGGCTAGCACCTCTTAGCCCGTGAAGTTATTGTTTAAACTGGCATAAATACTACTTCGTAAGTAGCATTTACCTCACCACTACCCTAAGTAAGTAACATTACAATATAAATCTGGATTTGAATATCAAATCCCATATAATAGAGGTCCCAGAACAATTGCAGGGACCACCTCCGAGAAAAGGCTCAATTTCAGCTGGTGGGAACAGGGAGGGTAAAAAACATTCCTCCTCCTCCTGCTACTGTTTGATACATCCATCCCTCCTCATTCCCCTTCGCTGATTCCGATGGCTCTTGGTGAAGAAGAGATTTTCCTCCGCTCTTTCCGGATGACCTCCCCTAAACTTGGGTGCCGGGCTTAGCACACCACCGCCCGTCTGGAGGGAGCGCAAGGAAGAACAAATTTGTCGCCCAGAGTGTTAAAATTCCCTCAGGAATTTTAATCTGGCTGGTCCTCCTGGCCCACGATTCAATAATCCCCAACTGTGTTGCTTAAGGAGGATTTGGTACTGCCTCTATTAAGAATGTGCACTTTGAACCCTCCACAGCCTCGCCACTTCACAATGTATTTGACAGTTGAAGGGAGAGATTGTATTGTAAAAGTACTTGCAGGTTTGTCATTTAATGTATAGATAGTTATTTAATGTATAGATATACTTTATGGATCAACTGGCTACCTTTAGAAGAAAGTTGCCCTCTATGTAATTATTGCAGAAAAAAGATGTATGTTGATCTTTATCTATTTGTTAGTTTGATCATGTGATAATTGATTTTCTTGGTGGGGGTCAGGAGACTGATCTTTTGCCGCTGTATGAACTGTATTTATGAAGCTGTTTGGATAAAGTTATCTTCTCCTCTTTCATTATGTGTATTATATGTAGACTTGTGTGTATTTAGATGTTTAGTGTATGTGTGTATCTGTACCCTTTACTTATGAAAAATTAGGTAATCGATTTAGGTCAAAGAGAATTTTAGATACATATGTTTACTCGCAGACATTTTTTTATTTTTTTTAAATTTTCTTTCTTTCTTTGTATCCATCCTCAGCATCTTGGGGCTTTTTAACTTCCTGACCTTCAGACATGATTGAATCTGTTCGGCTGCCAAGCCAGACAAAAGGCTTCTAAAAGCAGAGAGTCAGCTCATGACTTGGCCTTCATGTTGTCAGCCAGGAAAGGACGGTGGGGAAGAGAACGAGGGGGATGGGTGAATACAAAGTGAGGGAGGGGGAGAGAGAGCAATCTCTGTCAGGCACAACATTTATTTATTCAAACTGTCCATCTGTTCTGTGGCATGAGCTTGACTTCCGTGTACAAAGCATGCACACACACGCACATACACAAATTTATATCAAGAATCAGGACAGCAAGGGTGGGTTGAGTCATGTTCCATTATTCTTTTCATTTCCAGTAATCCAAGTAAAAAAACAAAGAAACAAAAAAAGGTACCTATCAGAAACATATGGATTTGAACCAGTGACCTGAACTGTTATTTTGGTCTGTTTTTAAGGTGGAATACAACGCATGATTAGCTGGTGAGTCTAATGACCGGGGCAGTCGGTTATCCCTGAATTTTTTCACCCTTGAACTATTTGTTCCAAAAAAATTACCCAACACATACAGTAGGGGTTGGCATTAAAAAACTCAAATGTATTTTATAATTAATATCCATGGCGCATGTTGACTGTGTAAAAGTTTTTTGTCTAACGAAAAATAAATAGACATGATGACAACATGATTAATTGAACAGAAAAAAAAAAAAAACCATTTTGGTTTGGGTTTTCTAAGCCACCTCATCAATGGCTTGTTGCTTCACAGAATGGAAACAGAATGGAATTGAATGGAATTACAAATGGAAAATGGATGTCACTTTTCAGGTGGTTGGAAATCACCCGTGTTGCCCTGGGTAGTGATGATAGCATGTTGTAAAGCACACATCTGTGCAGGTGTGGCTCTATGACATGGTAACCTGGTACAGTGTTGACATGTCAATGCTGTTCCTTTGTGTTATCAGTCGACCGCTCAGCTGCTGCGATGATAATTTGCTTCCTTTACAGTTCTCCCGTCAAAGCCACTGGGGGACCATGGGGGAAGGTATGACAAACAGAAGTAAAAAAACTAAAGTACTGTCTGTTTAACGAACTAACAGTGACTATGCAAAGAATGTCAAATGTATATACATGTACGGACACGTGTGTATTTGTGCAAGTAGGCACGTACACACACGAAAACCCAATAGATCAAGAATTGTTTACTTACACGATAAATACAATGATTCCCAGCACAGTTAGGAGGGGTTGCTGGATTTAAAGGAAAGGATGTCGTTTGGCAGCAATACTTTCCAAGAGAGCAAGCTGTTATTACCCCGGTGGACGATATTGTTCAAGGGTGAAGAACAAGTTATGAAGTGATGTATGGTGTTTTACTGGCCAGGTGGGCTTGTGTGTGTGTGTGTGTGTGTGTGTGTTAAGGGAGGAGCAAGCGGGGCAAACACAAGTAGATTTCCTCTTGGACACAATCTCATCATCTTTTGTTGCTACTGTCAGGCAGATGTCGCCTTGTTTCTCGCCCCCGCTACTCCAAAACACACACATAAAGGTGTACACACACACACACACACACACACACACACACACACACACACACACACACACTGGTGCTCGTTTGACTAGCGGTCTCTCAGCCCTCTGGGGCTGTTAGAGCAGAGATGG
>JAOEHI010000354.1:0-13855 GCA_025447815.1 Percopsis transmontana
TGTATTGTGTCGTGTCATGTCATTTGGACTGGTTGTGACCTTTGCCCTCTTACCTTCCTGTCAGGTGGCTGAGTAAGCACATTAAGAAATCCATATGCTCTACCGTGATGAATCTGGACTGGCATCCCAACAATATCCTGCTAGCAGCAGGCTCTGCAGACTTTCATTGCAGGTCAGAGAGCTCAACAGGTTCACTGTGGACCATGTTAGCATGTAGCAACACCTAGGCTGCCTTTCAGGAACGCTCCTATAGGGCCAGAAACCAAGCAGGACCACACAAATAGCTTTAAAGTTGCATGTGATAATGTTAAAACAGGAGTAGAGCCCTCACACTATTGTGATTTGCTGGATTTAAGATCATTTTTCTTAATAAACAATGTTTTGATCTGATGAAACATCGTAAAACCATATTAGTTGTGGCTAATTAATGTTAGCATAGTAAATACCTTAACCTTAACAGAATCCACTAACAGGTCATTGAAATTATCCCCATAGGGTATTTTCTACCTATATCAAGGAAATTGAGGACAAGCCTGGCCCCACAGCTTGGGGAGCCAAGATGCCTTTTGGGGAGCTACTGATGGAGCATAAAGACTGTGGAGGCTGGGTGCACAGTGTCTCTTTCTCCCCCAGTGGAGACCAGCTCGCCTGGGTAGTGCACAACAGTAGTGTTTCTGTGGCTGACGCCACCCAGGGGAAGGAGTGAGTGCTGCAGTCAAACCACTACAATTAATTCACTTCAGTTACCGCCACCGGTGGCAGGTCAAACGGAAAATTAACACTAAATTATGTAAAAGATGAAAATCAATGTTATGCCAGGTCAATTTAGAGTCCGAGTAGTATTGACCCATCATGTTTGAGCGGGTTTTGATTGCATTCAGGTAAACAGTCCGTGTGGAGAGCTAAAGAGGCAAAACACATTGGTCGAAATTAAATCTCGGAAAAAACGTCTATCATCTGACGACGATTTAGCTATTTATTCGCTTTTTTAAAAGATTGATCTGCATTCATACCATTCATATGCAGATATCTGTTTATAGAGATTAGCTGAACACAATTCCAACTCAATTCTTGCTCTCATGTTGCTAATCGGATTGTAAACAATGACCGGTGCAAGAGGAAGTCTTGTTCCGGATATCCGTTATCCGTTATCGGAATATCAGCTGGATAACCAGAACATAATGCGTAGATTGCATTGTGACATAATATTCATTCATTCATATTTGTAAATGATCAGGGCAGCTGTAATGAAACTATTTTTAAGTTTGACATTTAGTTTTACATCTGTAAAATGATCTCTGACATTTGCCATTGCATCTTCAGGGTAACCCAGCTGATGACCAAAAGCCTGCCGCTACTAAGCGTGCTGTATGTCAGCCCTACTGAGATTGTGGCCGCGGTAACTAACTACTGCTCTTGCTGTGTGTGTGTGTGTCCATGTGTGTGTGTGTGCACTACTTAAGTTGTGTGACATTAATAGATGATTAGCCTATTTTAATAACTGCACACTAATAACAGAATAGCATGTTTTCCAATTTCACATATGTTATTCTTTTACAGTTTGTTTACACTAGCAAACAATTCAAGGTTTTTTTCTCTGTTCTTAGGCTGGTATATCTAATAATCAAACAGCTAACTGGCATTTTTAACATTGCTTGTTGTGACTTTGAATTCCTTTAGGGTCATGACTGTTGCCCATACCAGTATACCTACAAGGGGCCAGGGGCCCTGGAATACGTGAAGAAGCTGGACATTCCCAAGCAGTCCTCCAGAGGCAGCATGTCGGCCATGCAGCACTTCCGCAACTTGGACAAGAAGGCCACCGAGGACGAAAACAATGAACAGGGTACCTTGCACCAGAACAGCATTACGTAAGTCAGTGTGGGTCAGGAGTCCCCCAGTGGGTCATGCAATAACTTCCGGAGTGTGGCAAGTTTATTACAACATTTTGAAAAACTTTCATTTTAATTATTGTTTATCTAGTGTTAGATAATCTGCATACATTTTTCAAATTTGTTCTTGGTTGTAATATACACTTTCTTGGTGCACCTGCTCATTAATTCAAATATCTAATCAGCCAATCATGTGTCAGCAAGTCAATGCATAGTTTTGCGGGGCCATACTTATTAAACTCTTGTCATGTAGGGCCGTAGTCATGTCTGGCCCCGCAAGATTAGTCAATGCATAAAGGCTTGCCAGCACAGTCAAGAGGTTCATCTGTTGTTCAGACCAAACATCAGAATGATGAAAGAAAGAAATGTGATCTAAGTGACCGTAGAATGGTTGACAGATGGGAGGATTTTAGTATCTCAGAAACTGCTGAGCTTCTAGGATTTTCACACACAACAGAGAATTACAGGGAATGGTGCAGAAAAAAATAAAACATCCAGTGAGCAGCAATCCTGTGCACAAAACACCTTTGGTAATGAGAGAGGTCAGTGGATTTCTGCCCTCTAGCTAGCTCTGTTGTGTCAGCTATAGTACGTGGCTGGCAGTATATAAACCTACCCATAATGCCTTGTCTCTGTGTGTCCTGTGTGTTGTGTAGGCACCTGTGTGTCGTGTCGGGCAGGAGAGACAAGGTGGAGCAGTACAGCAGTGTGGGTCTTGACGGCGCCATGGTCCTCTGGGACTTTAAGGTATTATCAAAACTCTTTAATGAACTGTTTATAGGTACACTCCTCGATTTTTGTCCAGAATTACCCTTGTGGTGTGAGAGTGCACGCTCTCCCTTGCACCTGCGTGCCGAGTGGCTCGCACTCCTCTCCCTACAGAGCTTATAGGCTTGGACTATTCTCTACCTCTCCCCCTACAGCGTCCGCAGCTTCACACACAATAGGGTTTCAAAATATAAACAGTGAGCTCGAGCAGGAATTTGGGTTTCTGGGAGAGCTCTAACACAATCAAGTCGTGGGCCTTTTAATGTAAGGTTCTACTTCCTCTTGTGTTCTGTGTGTTCTTGTTTTTCATTGTTTTTGCCTTTACTGCCATTCAGCCCTCAGACAGAAACCCAATTATCTGTACTATTGTTAAATTCTCTAAGATCTCACAGAAGTGTACAACAAGGTAAGGTGGTCCTGTGACAGACAATATCTGTTTTAATACATTTGTTTTCTATTCTTATTTTGCAGCATTGAAACACTGCAAGAATTCAGCCATTGAGGCAGATATGCCTGACCATATCTGACAACGGCATCAATATTGTTTCAAATGGATTACAATGCAATTGTGATTATTGTCAACTAAACTTTTGATTATGACACTAAATAAATGGGTTTTTTCTGGTGAAATTAGGAATCTCATTGATTGTTCACACTTTCACACTTATATATTAAGATAGTTATGACCTGTAAGTAAATAGCTACCTGCAACATTTCAACATCTGCTCATAGATCAATGGTTGCCCTTTCATTACATTTAATGATTAGTAGACTTAATGAATGAAACACATTTACACCTCCAGTTTCCTACTTTATCTCACTATTAATTGAAGAGAGGTTTGGACTGGCTTTTTCACTTTAGACCAGCAGTATCAGCAAGCATAAGGAGTGTAGCCTACTCTAAACCGTATCATTGACCTCCACCCATTTTCTGGCGACCAGTCCCTGCATGCCACCCACTGTTTAATAGAATTATTGTTTGTAGTAATGGATAATCAGATATGTATATAGATAGATATGCTTGTTTGGAAGGGTGCCAAAGACTAACGGATTCTCACATTCCTGATGAATGCACGTACACAAACATCCCCCCACTCTCTTTTACTCCGTAGCCAATAAAAGCGAATTATTATACGTTTGGCCAATCAACACAGTGTAAAGCTACAACATTGACCTTATACCAGCCAATAGGAGTGCGTCGTTCGAGTGACGCACCGCTGTCAGCTGTTCTTGTTTTGCTCGTTTTCCTTCCTTTTCCTCGTCGGGATCTGAGACTTCATCAGAACCGTTCCGAAATAGGCCTATTATTTCACAAGCACTGCAGTGCGTTGCAGAAACCCCGTAGAGTCGATTCGCGTCCACCTACTGCGGTGGTGGAACCAATTTCATTCCAGCTGGATCCGTCGTCGGCCAACATCGAGCGAAGAGGTGCAGCCGATCCCAGGCCTCCGATCCAGGGCGGTGGGAGGACAGGAGGTCGCTGGGAATCGGGATGGAAGGCGGAGAGGATTTTGACGGTCCTAAAGGACCCAGCAGACTGGAGCCCGGTCTTGGCTGTGCCTCTTTCAACCAAGACTCCACGTAAGCAAACCGTTTGTCCCCTGTCAGCCTTTCCTGAGCTAAAACCGCTTAACACCAACCTTAAAACAAACAGACAAACACGTCTAGATAGAAAATTTATTTTAAAAATAAATTGGTAAATCAAATGGTTATATTTTAATTGTTTTATTGAATCGGAAAAACTTAGTAGCCTAATGAATGTTGACTTGTGCAAATTCAGTTATTAACCTATAACAACGACAACAACAACAACAATAATTATAATAATAATAATAATAATAATAATAATAATAATAATAATATGTTAATAACATGCTAATAATAATATTATTATTGATAAATTGAGATCAACAACTTGAAAATAGCTCCCGCATGACATGTAATGATTCAGATTGTTTTATGAAGCTACACTATAAGCTGACAAGGCCCTATTTCTGACTTGTTGCTTAATTTAGCATAGTTTTATGTATCTACAGTAGCAAAGATAATATGCCAACTCATGAAGGAAAGATGTGAAATGTTTCTAAGTAACACACACCCACATACACGCACACACCACAACAGGTGACTGGTGTTGCCTTGGGCTTGAGACTACTTGCCATCGGCACATACATTTGCCACATCACAGTGGATCAAGGAAACCATTGTTACTCAGTGAGTAACAATGTAAGCTATCTGAGAACTGTATCTAGCCAATATGACCCCATGGTGAGAACAGACAATGAAAGAAAAGAAGACATACTGTATTACCATTACAAAATAGTGTTTTTGAGATTAAATCATGCTGATTTTTCTGTGAAAGACGACAACCTTTTCGGTTTATTAAATGGAACAGTGATTCATTTCCATGAGAAATTGAGGAGTTCAGGAAGGTTGTCTGCAACAAATAACACTTTTCTTACTCCGTCGTTCAGTTGGTGAAGGCTATACTTTATAAGCTATACTTTGGTCCTTGGACAACTGCAGGTTGGCTCTTGTCAGGGAACATGGCAGGCTGGAGAAATGAAACAAGCAGTATGACTAGAAATGGGAGCACTGGAAACCAGAGGTGGGCTTTAGGAAAAGTGCTGATGTCAATGCTTACTGACCTTTAAACAGGCCTAAACAGGGGCCAGGCACATACATACCCAGCAGAGGGAATATTTGTGTCTCTGATGGTGAGGATTGTGACTGTGAATCCAACAAGGTTTTAAGAATGGTGCAGATTTACACCGCAGTTTATCTTAACTCTTATGTGTCCACACATATGACACATACATTTCAATATAAATAATAAATTATTATATATAAATTATTACAAAATTGCATGTGTATGTATAGTTTGTATTGTTTGTGGCTATTTTGTCACTGAAATATCATAATTGAACTAGTCAGTCAAATTTGAATGTAAACTTGAATGGAAAGATGAGAACCATCGCTACAGTTTTCTGTGTGGCAAGGCATATAAATAATCTTGTTCACCGGCATCCTATATCTTAACATGACAGATAGTAGGGAGAGCCGAGTAGCATGCAAAACTTACAGGCTGTTCTACATACTGCACAATGAGCAGAGGATAGGATAGATAAGTCAAATACTGTCGACAAAAGCCTTGACTGCCCTGTCAGAAAGCTTGTATGAGATCAATTGTTATCACATTTTTTGAACCCTTTGTAAAATCTGCTCAAATATTTCATTGCTTACATTGAATATTATTATTAAAGGTGCCAAAAGTTATTGCAAAAACGAAATCCTAAATAAAAGCTTTGCAAATATTAATTTTTTTGAAATAATGTTTTGTGTGTGTGTGTTTGTGTTGCAGGTCACTGGCTATGGGAACAAAGAATGGCTACAAGTTGTTTTCGCTGACCTCGGTGGAAAAGCTGGACTGCATCCATGAGAGCGGTCGGTATAAAGTGACATCACTTCCAGTCCTGTCATTTGATATATACATTTTTCACACATCCAGACACATAATAAATCCTGTTATGTCAGACACATACACACATTACATTACACATTACTAATATGTTAGACCTCAGACCATGTTATAGACTAGTTATAGACTGCCTCCTGGTGGCTAATGGGCGGCATTTCCCTGTCCTCCCGCAGAGACTGCCGATGTGTACATCGTAGAGCGGCTGTTCTCCAGCAGCCTGGTGGTTGTGGTCGGCATAGCCACGCCGCGCCGCATGAACGTCTACCACTTTAAAAAGGGCACAGAGATCTGCAACTACAGCTACTCCAACAACATCCTGTCTGTCAGGCTCAACAGACAGGTACAGTCACTACTGTATTAATTGCTAACGCACACGGCCTTGTGTGACTAGATCTGCATTTTAGTCATTTAGCTTTTATCTAAAGCGACTTACAAAAAGTACATTTGAAAACTGTAGATGAACTGACCATACATCAGAACAAGTGATTGACTAGTCACCAGTTGCATCAGTATCTACAGATAAGAGTTAAATTACAGGATACAAAAACATGATTAGTTCTAGTTCTAATTTCACGAACCAGGTTGCTAAATGTACACATGTATAGTATGTCATATCAAGTGTCACAAAATTAGCATATCCATCCATCCATTGTCTTGCCGCTTATCCGGATCCGGGTTGTGGTGGTGGCAGGCTCAACAGATAGAGTTGCCGTTGAGCTCCCTTTCCCCAGCAACTTCCTCCAGCTCCTCCTGGCGGATCCCCAGTCGTTCCCAGACCAAAAAAGAGATATAATACCTCCATCGACCTAGGTCGATCCCTTGGTCTCCGTCCAGTTGGGGCTTCCTAAGTAGATGTCTGAGCCACCTCAGCTGACTCCGCTCGATGGAGCAGCGGCTCTTCGATCCTCCGGTATCACTGAGCTCCTCACCCTATCTCTAAGAGTGAAACCAGCAGCCCTCTGGAGAAATCTAATTTCCTTTGATTGTATCCGGGATCTCATTCTTTTGGTCATTACCCAGAGCTCATGACCATAGGTGAGGATAGCTATGTAGATACCCTGGTAAATTGAGAGCTTTACTTTACAGCTCAGCTCTCTCTTCATCACAACAGTTGGATGCAACACTCATTACAACATTACTGGTGTCCCGATCCTTCTGTCCATCTCTCGCTCCCTTCTACCATTACTCGAGAATAGGACCCGAGATACTTGAACTCCTCTACTTGAGGCAGACGCCCTTAACCCAGAGGGGGCAATCTACCTTTTTCTGGTCGAGAACCATGGCCTCAGATTTGGAGGTGCTGATTCGCATACCCCAACCCCATCAAGATGGACACACTCTGATCCTCGGGCGCACCTTGATATCCTGTCCATGAAAATTGTGAACAGGATTGGAGACAAGGCACACCCTTGGCACAGCCCACTACCCACAGTGAACAGGCTTGACTTAATGCCGAAAATGCCAACACAATTCTCACTCTGTGCAGATGTAATAACATGTTAGCGCCTTTTTTAGGCGTAATTCCATTGCAACGTGCACCTAAAAACATGGCGTGGTATGTGTGAACAGCCTGTACATGGCTAAAACCGCAATCTGCCTGCGCAGGAGCACAGAATCGCAGTTTGCGTGTTCCCTATACATGCATATGCATTCATGGGAGGGTAGAGGAAAAAAAAATGGGAGTTTCGTGCAAAATCGTGGGAGAAGATGTGTAAGGAGAGACTGATTAGCTATTCTGTTGTATGTATTAACTGCGTGGGACAGCGCACATCAAAATTTCTCGGCCTCCTAAAAGCAGGTGTAATCCATAGGGAATATAGAGTTTATAGGGAAAACAATGGCAGCAGTCACCCGAGTAAGACGAAGACACAAGGGCTTAGGTTTACTGTAGGTTGAAATTTGCTAGGGACATCTCTCTCTGCTACTACCCTTCGCTATATTTGTTTAATCAGCAAGACAAGTTCCACAACATTGTTCATGATTATAATGACACTAATGTCATTTTAAAGTTTATTTGTTTGAACTGACATGACATTTGTAGTTGTATTTTACTGTATCTCAGTCAGAACACGCCTTTCGTCAGCGGCTCACTTCATCACAAATCACTTTGAGAGAATTTGCTTTGGATTAGAATTATAACTTCTTCTGAACCATGGGGTTTCCACCTAGTTTTTGAATTGTGATTACAAAATCGTATGTATCCTACTATATTTACTTTTATAGGCTCAGAGACACAACCAGATACAATAGGCAGACACCTGATAACCTCGAACAGCTGTACCACAGAAGGGCGATAAATCAATAGTTTTATATTTCACTTTGTACATTGTAATACAATAACACTAGATTGTGTAATAAGAGAGTTTGCATAGTTTGAATGTTGTTGTGATATTTACCAGGTTTGATTTCACAGACCTAATTTCAAACTGGGCCTAGTGTGTAAAACGAACTGCATTATCCTTATTGCCTTGATATACTGTTTTGCTTAGTGTTTTAGTGTGTTGTATGTCTGTCTTTATAAGTCATGTCTGTCCTTTATTAATTAAAGTTTCTGGACGTATGTTATGCGTGTAAGTAATTCATTCATTGTACAGTGGTATACATGACAATGAACTGAACAGAAAAAACACATATTTAGTTCTGTTCTCTCTGGCAGCGGCTTGTGGTGATTCTAGAAGAATCTATTTATATCCACAACATCAAAGACATGAAGCTTCTCAAGACCCTCCTTAACACGCCACCCAACGCCTCAGGTAGTTCATAATGCTTCGCTCAAGACAAGTTTATAAGTTATAACTCACTTCTCATGATGCCTGTCCTATGTGGTCTGGTTCCAGGTCTTTCTGCTCTTTCTATCAACCATTCCAACTCCTACCTGGCCTACCCTGGCAGTGCCACAATCGGGGAGATTATAGTGTTTGATGCAAACAGCTTGGTAAGCCGAGAACCAATATAATGTGAATGCTCTAGTGTTTTACTTTACTAAGCAGGTAAATGTGTGGGTTTTAATACGATATATCCAATTTTTATGTTAAGTCCTGGTTTATCCAGTTGGTAAAAGTGTGGAGGCTACATAGCTTCGTGATACCATCCTGATTTCGCTCTTTGATTTCGAGTATCAGCCTAGAACCCCTCAATCCAAAAGCATTTGTCATAAAGGCGGTGCTAATACATTTCAATCAAACTTCCTTACACATGATTGGACGACCGTATACCTTCATATCAACCAATCAGGACGTATAACATTAGCTAGAGTTTACTGTTGACAAATGTACTAATTGTAAGTCGCTTTGGATAAAAGCGTCTGCTAAATGCTTTAAATGTAAATGTAAATGTAGAGTGCCAACGGAAACAGGTGTAATAATGTAAACATTAACCAACAAGTTGTATTCATCGACAGAGTTTAGGCAAAATGTCTGTTGATGACACTTGCCGTCTTTGGGAATGGCAATCATCGGATGCACGTTGATGTCGTCATCTTAGGGAAAACTTAAGCTGACCACTGATTCCCCGACTGGTTTCCAGGCTGGCGGCAAATGCTTTTGAATTGAGGGGTTTCCAACTGATACTAATGTGAAATGAAACTGGAGCTCGCGAGATCATGATGGTATCACAAGGCTAGAGGCTACGGTCTCCACATACACAATTGGCATATTCCCTTTAAAAACGAATGTGTGGACTAGTTTAATGTAATGAAACACAACAGAGATCCAAAGCCAGAAAGGATGTAAACGTCAACTTCAGCCTGATGAGTTTGAGGGGAAGACAAAGGCAACTCCATTAGTTGTAAGAACTCTTCTAATGTTTGAGTGAATAATGTTCCGAATGTTTTGGAACACCTTCCTGCTCTGTAAAGTGACACTCCAACACTGATTCATTATTTTGTGTCTGGTCCTGAATAGAGACAATCCCCCAGTTATAGTAGTAATCTGCATTGCAGATTATGGATTAAAGGTGGAGTGAGATGAATAAAGATACAGTGTACCACCTTCCGAGACATGTTTGGTATGGTAGGAGAAAAGTATTCTTAAAAGCTAAATCAAATGTCCTAAATTGTCTTCTCAGAGCACAGTGACCATGATCCCAGCTCATGACAGCCCCCTGGCAGCTCTCACCTTCAGTGCTTCAGGGACCAAGCTTGCCAGCGCCTCTGAGAAGGTATGAGACAAGATCACCCACTTTGAACCCCCAATGGGTCTCAGAATGCATTAGCAGGCTCACAAAAAGATTTTTTGAAAGAATCTTTTCTCAATTATTTTTTATTTATTTAATGAAATTATTAGTTTTGTTTCAACATATTTTTGTATTTATTATTTTAGTTTTATTGTCTTTTATTAAAATGTTTACATACTACTAAATACGTTGTACAACAGTGTTTTCAAATTTGCATTTGCTACACAAATGTATTCCGGCAATGATAAGAATAACAAAATATATACTGTATAGAAACAAATGTTACAGCTTCCACCTGTATTGTGTCTGTCTCCCTGACTCTCTGTCGTTCTCTACATTTCTCTCCTTCACTGTGTCTCTGTCTCTCTTCTTGTCCACCCGCCTATTCGTGTCTCTGTCTGTCTCTCTCTTTAGGGTACGGTTATTAGAGTTTTTTCCATTCCTGAGGGTCTGCGTCTGTATGAGTTCCGCCGTGGAATGAAAAGGTCAGAGGTCAAAACAAACATACAATATATAGGCTACTGTTTCAACAGTCAAGACAACACACTCGCTACGCATGTGCACGTGCATGTGCATGTGCATGTTGTTTTTGCCTAATTTTGTTACTATTGTTACGTGCATGTGCATGTTGTTTTTGCCTAATTTTGTTACTATTGTTATGTCTTAGTGTCGAATGCATGATTTCCTTTCGGAAATCCAATGATCAAGCAATAAATACTGTATACTACACATATATACTACACTATACTAGTATTTCCATTATAGATAGATAGAGAATCATATTCATTCTAATGCTTTGTTGCAAGACTGGTTTATGATTCGTTTACATACCGACATGCCTGGAAGGCAAACATTGTTACATGTAGGCATGTTTATTGTTGAATGAGGGTTGGTGTGGGTGCAGCCGCTTTAGGGTAGAAGTTTGAAGTTTGTTTAGTATTTAAAATTAAGTGTCCCTCTGTATATATCTTTGTGTGTGTGTGTGTGTGTGTGTGTGTGTGTGTGTGTGTGTGCGTGCATGTGTGTATGTGTGCGTGTGTTTTTACAGGTATGTCAACATCAGCTCTTTATCCTTTAGTCCAGACGGACAGTTTCTATGTGCCTCCAGCAACACAGAGACTGTACATATCTTCAAACTAGAGCAACTGGGAATAAGGTACTTGCGCACGCTCGCACGCGCGTGCACACACTCACACACACACAAATAAGGATTTCGAGAATTCAATTTCAAATTACATTTAAATCTAAATTTCTAAAATGTGACTTTTATTAATTTTAATCTAGATTTTACTATCGTCTATGGTTATTTATATAGTGTTGTACTATCTTACTTTATATTATGCTATTAAAAGTTTAAAAGATCTTGTGTGCATGAGTTTGAGCCCCCCACTTAATTTTGGGGATGATGTCTAAAAATTGTCTAAAAAAACAATATTGAGATCCACTGTTATAGACTGGCCATCTTCCAGAACCGCTACACATCTTGGTCAACCCGCTTTTCTCCTCTTTTTCCCAGCGGTGAGGACCAGGCTCCCACCTGGTCTGCCTATGTAGGGAAGATGTTCTCAGCGGCCAGCAGCTACCTCCCCTCCCAGGTGTCTGGCATGATGAGTCAAGACCGTGCCTTCGCTACAGTCCACCTCCAGGCCGCTGAGCAGAGGAACGTCTGCACGCTCGCCATGTAAGTTTTCTACACCAGTGGTTCTGAAAGTGATGGTTAAATACATATATATATATATATATATATATATATATACGTGTGTGTGTATATATATATACACAGTATATATAAATTATATATATATACAGTATATATACATTATATATACAGTATAATGGTTTTAAACATGTACACTCACGTGAGATGGAGAATTAGCTAATTTTGTCTGTAAAGAATGAGCTACACTTCCACATTACTCTTACATTAATTTCCCACAGACAGGTTTAAATGTGGACAAACTGAATTTCTCCTAACGGATGTTTCAGGGTCCAGAAGCTTCCACGCCTGCTGGTTGCCTCAGGTGATGGACAGCTCTTCATCTACAATGTGGACCCGCAGGACGGGGGGGAGTGTGTGCTAGCTCACAAACATAGGTGAGGACTGGTCTGACCCCCTGTCAGACCAGAAGGGTGTGTCCTTTACTTATTCTGGTCTGAAAAATGGATGATAAATGTCTGCATTGTAAATATAGAATGTTCACTTGTGGGGTAATGTGTCTGCACCGAGATTCTAGCATAGTTAGAAATTAGCGCTACTGGCTCAGGTTCTATTTGAAAATAAGATTACATAATTAACTATCTTGTTTGCTACACTCTCAGGCTTTTTGGCAGTAATGAAGAGAAGGAGGAAGGGGCGGAGTCTGAGGAAGGGTCAAAGATCACAGTACCTGTACAGCCTACATCCTATGCTGCAACTGTTGCCATGCCAACTGCTGGGCCAGTCACTGCGACGCTCACTGGTTGGTAGTAAATGTTTCTGTTTTCTGATGGGATGTAAACCAGGAAGGAGATTCAGGAAGTGTTTCAAAAATTAAATTATTATTATTATTATTATTATTATTATTATTAAAATAACTGATAGAAAGGCTGTGAACAAAAAAGGACTTATGTATACATACAAAATAACACCATGTAAACTCATGTGAGATGTAGAGTGAACTCGTTCCATAGACGGGTTTCTATGCAACGTCATCACATAGACACGCGCTAAACTAGGGGGCAGAAAGGAGAACTCTTCAAAACTCTGATCCTGTGTACATAGTACATAATTATATGCATCTAAGTATTTGTATGCTTATATATTTTCCTTTGTTTAAACACTGGGCTTCTCTATGAGATAGGAGTGTATATATAGGGCCATTTGATTGCTGGCCACTTGGACCTATCTAAAATCCATTCGTGGTCTTGAATAGCATAGGGATCTGGTAATTTCTCACCATTACTCAAAACTAATTTATTGATGTAATCGGCGCAGTCCGAGCTACCTATAGGCTTCCAATGTAATCGGTGCCAGATATTTCCTCACTGTCCCAGAACAAGCTAGCTGTCATACATGTCTCATGTCTTGTACAGTATCTTTACAGTAGCTATCAAATTTCTTTCAGATGTGGCAGGTCATAAAGTAGCCTAGTCGTAAAAATGTGTACTTTTAACTTAGCTTAGGGACACTAACGTTACCACTATGCTCCTGATATTGTCAAATAAGGAGGGGATAGACAGGCTCAACAACCAGCAAAACCAGGCACGTTGAGCGAAATTCATAGGACATGTCAGCAAGCCATAAAGGTTTTTTTCATTTGCTTGCTCTTTTTAGCTAAATATGTATTTGAATAGTAAACTTAAGCCCTATTTGGACAGGATTAGTTTTACATGGGAATGTGGAAGTAATGTAATTTTACCACAGACGTCTGTAATATTTATGGCCGATTCACACGGGATAAGAAATCTCTGTATAAATGACAGAGATGGGAGTGGCTACTCGATTTATGCACTGCCATCACACCCAAAAAATGTGCGCAATACGAACTATAATATGCACCTATGT
>JAOEHI010000355.1:2659-13855 GCA_025447815.1 Percopsis transmontana
ATGTTTTCTTTTTGTCTTGTTTTTTTTTTTTTTTTTTTTTGGGGGGGTTAAAATTATACTCAAATTACAACCCCCCCCACCCACACACACACACACACACACACACGCATGCACACACAGACAACACACACAACTTGGGCACACACAGACCCTCTCCAGCTGATTCTGTACCTCGCCCTGTGCCTCACCTTTCTCCTCATCTTCAACGTCAGCCAGACAACCACTGAATGCTAATTGCCGTTCACACTGTAATACAAAAAAAAGTGCGCTTCTCCCCACTCGCGTCTGCCTGTGTGTGTGTGTGTGTGTGTGTGTGTGTGTGTGTGTGTGTGTGTGTGTGTGCGTGTGTGCGTGGCATTTGGAAGACTGTGATTTGCTAGCAAGTGACTGAGAGAGAGAGATGGAGAGAGAAAGAGAGGGAGGGCAGAGAGAAGAGTAGGAGGGAGGGAGGGAGAAAGGCAGAGGGACCGTGTGTGTATGTGTGTGAGCGAGAGAGAGAGAGCGAGCGAGCGAGAGCACAACGCTATCGCCGTATTCTCACTCAGGCAGCCAGCTCTTCCCTTGCCTCCGCAGCAGCACTAGAAGAGGGAGCGAAAACGACAGATAACAGAGAGCGACATAGAGAGAGAGACAGACAGTCAGAGATTTGGGAGAAAAGACCACAAGAGCTCCAACCAAGGAGAACTAGAAAAGCCACGGGGGAGGGGAAGGTGTATCAGCCTTGTACACCCACACCTGAAATACGTGCGACGGGCGAGGAGATCAGAGCCAAGGCACGCTGATGGAGAGGTGTTGCGAGGAGTGGATCGCAGCGGGAGGAAAAGGGAGTACCTGGTGATGTCTAACCCAGACACGTCAGACAGAGAGGTGTCGGGATGATATTTTGACTTCTTGTTCTGGAAAAGAGGAATGCTAATCTGGCTCCCGGCGGTGGCGGTGCCGGTGACTGTAAAACTGACCGGTATCCATTTTACAGGAGTAGCAACAGGAACGCACTTTATTCTGTCTATAAGGCTCTAAATCTTTCTCCATATTCGCTTTTATCTGCTGTGTTTCGTTCCCCTCTGCTTTCATTTCTTGAAGTTCTTTCTTTATTTTTGTTTATGTCTAGAGGCTTGTGACGCAATTGAGTGTTTTTCGGAGTCCCTGCTCCAAAGTAGGCAGTTGTCCCTCCCTCCCTCACCCCCCTCTCTCCTTTTCTTTCTACGTGTGTGAGTGTGTTTTCAGTGTCTATTGGAGTGAACACTGTATGTTCACTTCAGGCGGACTGTATGCCCCCCTGTCTTTTTACCTCTTTGTTTCCCTTCGAACCCATCTGCTTCACACTGGCTGTCCATTCACACAAGTCGCAAGTGTTGTATTACCATCTGTGAGAGTGTGTCCGTGTGTGTGTGTGTGTGTGTGTGTGTGTGTGTGTGTGTGTATCGCACGTTTTGGCATTCATCTATGCGCTTGTGGAGCAGCCACTGATGCACACAAAACTGCCTCAGCTGGACCGGTGGAGAGGGGTCGCCACATCCACCAGCTGTTTGTAGTACAAGTACAGTTTACCTACTTGGCTGCCGATGTTTTGCAAGGAACCTCCAGCGTACGAAACGTAAGCCGGGACCACCACACCTGCGCATTGACGTCGGAGGAGGGACACCAGATAATCTGTCTTCAGTGACCCGTAGACTCACCTGTGAGAGAAGGACGTCAGATATTCTCGTGGGAACCCCCCCCGTCTAAATCATTGCTTTGACACTGAGTGGTCGCGAAGGCTTTCCTGTGAGCGCTGTGCATGTATAATACATGGCTGTCCCATCAATGATTCAGAGCCAGGCGGGCACTCTGGTCCGGCCTGGTGGGTGTTGATAAGGGCATTCCGGGCAGGAGCTGTTGTGGTTCGGTGCCCACGGACAGCATCCGCTGGGGGCTGCACTAGCTGGCTGGCAGGAGTTGACATGACGACTCCACGGTAACCTGTGTTTACCGGCTGCTTTCTGTGATTGCCGAGGACCCGTTGCGTATCTGCCACTCTGGCACAGAAAGTTTCCCTTCTACAATCTGCAACCCCGGTGGAAAGCTTTTAAATAAAAACAAAACCGCTTTTTCCCACTTTTACTTGTTGGATGAACACGGTTGTTTCCTCCTAAAACAGCAATCAGAGACCATCTATTTGGCGGGTTTCAATTTTTGTGTCACATATTCTTTTGTGAAGTAGAGACCACATTTTTATTTTTGTTGTTGCCATGATTGGCGTTAACAGCCTCCACTCAGCGGGGCGCCTCCGCTCACGCTCCCTGTGCTCCGTGCGCTATGGGCGGGACTTCCGGATGATGGACCCATTTCGGTATCCCAGAACCCCACGCTCACGTTCTCTCAAACCGCTGGTGTTTCCAGACCTGCTGGGGAAAGCTCAGGATGGACAGAATCACCCGCAGGCTCGGAAGAGGAAGCAGGTATTGTATGCTGAAATCACACACAAAATAGTATTGCGCTTCGAAATGCAACATTTCACAACGAACTACACCACCTCATTTCAACGTCGCCATTAAATAATCAAATAAAGTCACTGGAAAACTGCAAAGCTTGAATATCAGTTATGCCTTATTTCTCAGACAAACCAACCACCACTTCATTTTGCTATTATAGCTACAAACATTTTACGTTTTTATCATATTGTGTGCTCGCTGATAGATTCATATCAGGGATTGGGCTCTTATTCCTGGATTTAGGACCATCCATGTGGCTTGTACATTCATAAATACAGACACTTGTCATGTACCGGTTGAAGGGGACTGCTTCATTGCCAAGCCTGATTGGCCATATGCTGCAGCTCAGTGCAGCATATTGTGTAAGGCCACCACTCAAGGCTAATGACCCTCATTTGCCGGCCCTGTGTGGCGTTGCTCAAGCGGGTAGGTTGAGGTGACGAACGTTTGTCCTGTTCTCTCTGAGCCTTGACGCTGAATGAGTCTGCTTGATGTCGACACCTTGTACACCCTCCTACACTCCTACACAGCCCAGGCTCCCTTCATCCATCTTTGGCCTCCTTTCCGTTTAACGTGCATGTATAGACGATAGCAACATTTCAGTTCCATTCAAACTAGCCTGAAAGTATACAGTATATCATACATACACACTACATGCAAACATGAAAACAGATAACCTTTTTAAATCCTTTTGTGTGTAAAATCTCATATCACAATCAAAACTGGATTTATTATTACAAGTGTATTGTGTCGTACTTTCTAAGAAACTAAGATGTTTGCTAAGATTAGGTGTAAGGCATGTTGGCTTGCCAAGTCTTTATTTCATTTTTTTACCCTGGTGCTTGGCCTATTTCAGAAGCATTTCTTCATTTCCACAGAATGAGTTTCAGCCCTGAGAATGTGCGGCTCTTCTCACAGCAACAGATCAATACACGTTCACAGCTTACAAATTCCTTCAGAAGATTTTATGTCGGCCACATTTGTCCCACAAAAGAGGCTTGTGAGAAGCCTCGGCCAGTTAGAAACCAGTATCTCAATCTGTCCTGATTGTTAATATTCAGCCCAAGCTTTCAGCGCAGTTTGAGCTCTCGGATTCACCACTATTTAGGACATAACGGACCATATTCTAAGCTGGTTGGTTATGAATATTCACAATGCTTGGGCACAAAAAGAAATTAGGCCCAGTTTCAAAAGGAACTTGAATGAAATGAACCCAATTAGACACGCTGCATCAAACCCCATTATATATCCAATTTTGTCTAGGCGAAAGCCACAATGCAACAGTAACACATTCAGAATATTCGGTTATGTTAAAATGGCAGAAGTGTAGAAGCAAACCATCAGCGTTGGTCCCTTGATCAGAAGGGAGCGTAACGAAGAGGAGAAGGGCTTGACAGTAGTAGTGTTGAGGTCTCACTCCCCAGATGGCTGTGCACAGTGCGTGTGAGAGGGATGCAGGCTGTGTGGCGTCTGTATCGCAAAGGGTCACAAGATGGTTTTTTATTTTTGTAATTATTTATAGCCTAGTTTTCTTTTACATTCATACATTTTTCAGTTTAGGGTTGTATATAGATGCAATATATTTTGATACGTCATAGTAACACACACACACACACACACACACACACACACACACAGGGGTCACAACAAACCACTTTCTTCTAGGGGGTCGTGGCTCAAAAAAGAAAACCCCTGCTGTAGGGTATCGGTCATTAAGTTATGGGTGAACTGTCACAGTTGTCCGTCAACTGCAGTATGTCTCTAGCCTTGATCTGTATCTGAAAACCAGAGTGTGACAGCTTAATGCTGCTCTCCTCTTTCCCTTCTCTTCGCTGCTAAGCACAGTTGCTGTATTACATTCAGCTGCCATATCTCACTGTCACTTAGGAAGCGGATTTGAATGTGAAGTATCTACATAAATGGCTGGTTTGTCAGTACAGATTTTGCAGCAGGCAATGTGAGGCATGTCTCTAAAGTCTGTTATAGTTTTTTAGTGAGGCACTGGACTGGCAGAGAATCAGTGCTGCCCATCCTTTTTATCATATTTTTTATTCTTATTTTTTGTCGATGTTATACTGTATAATTTAGGTTTCTGTAATTGTAATCAATCAACCAATGAAATTGTATGATTGATTTGTTAATCTGTTCATTGAACGGACGGTTGGTTGGCTGTGTAGTTGATGGGCAGAGGACATATTGTGGAGGCTGTGGGAAGATGGCATTCTTTGGGTAAACACAAATTACTGAATGATTCTGGCTTGTTGACTATATTGATTCACCAAAATACTGCTAGAGTCCTGCCTGTCAATACATCAGTGGAATGTGGACTGGACCCCAACTGGAATAGCAGTGTGCTTTATCAGTTTTATTTAAATGTGTGCTATTTGTCAGTATTATCTAACTGTGTGCTGTTCTGGCTGTCTTCTACAGGCCCTGTACAACGCAATCAAGAATCAGAAACTACACTGGACACTGTAAGTACTATCTCTATTCTTTCTTTCTTTCTTTCTTTCTTTCTTTCTTTCTTTCTTTCTTTCTTTCTTTCTTTCTTTCTTTCTTTCGTCTGTCTGTCTCTCCCTATTTCATTGCACTTTGCTAGAGAGACATTCTCCCAAGGAACACATCTAAATTGAATGCTATTGATTAACATGTTAGCTTCCCCATTAATGACGCACGAGCGTTGTATGGCATGTGACCGAAACATTAGTGTGTCAAGGGTTGCTATTCTGGATCACAGCTTCAGAGTGCCTCGGAGATGCCAATTAAGCTGCTGGCTTTCCAAGCTTTGTTGCCATGGTTACGGCACCATGGATACGACTCCATAGCTACGACTCCATAGCTACAACTCCATAGCTACGCAGCGAATTCTCTCACTAGCGCAAACACATCATGCATACACATACACAGGAATCGAAAAGCGTGCACTGCACATTAGCACATGCCTACACATGTTAATATATACATAAATGCGGAAAATGTACTGCAGAGATACTGCATACCTCAGTTTCTGTCCAACGGAACACACAGGCAGCAGAACAGAGCGAGACAGCCCCTTGTTTGAAGGGCTGTGTATGCCTGAATCCAGTACAAAGGTATGACCACTGCCTCCCACTACCCACCCAAAAATAGCAGCAGCTGAAGAACTGGTCAAAGGGACAGATCGAGAAGGAGATCCACAGAGGAGGAGGCAATCCAGTTTTAAACATCCCCACAGAAATGTTTTTCTTTTTGCGTGAGAACAACTTTCCCATATTTAAAAACATACAATTATAAACCAAACCTTGTTGGCGGAATAATATGATACAGAAATGCTATTCATTCATCTGTGACTGAATATAGTGAGTGATATAACATCTTTTAAAGGGGTATAACAGACATATCATTAATTTTTCTGTTTTGTTATATACAGTAGACCTAATTCTTAATGGATTTACTGATTTACTGGCAGACTGTGCTGTCAGAAAACCTCTAGCCTTCTTGGAGCGCATAAAAGGCCGGGCATAGAAATAGCATTTCTAGACACATAAACACCTTGCCGGGAATTCTTTAATAAATTCTTTAATAAATGTAATAAAAAAATTTGTACAAGTAAAAGCCGGCCTATACTGTACACTGTATCTGATGGCGTGTGCGTGCGTGCGTGTGTGTGTGTGTGTGTGTGTGTGTGTATGTCCATTAGCGCGCTCTCTTATGAACACGCAGCAGTGGTAGATATTATTTCACACCCCCACAGAGACAGACACGCACATGGCCGCTTTCGACAGTGCAGTTGGCTGCACCCACATGTTTTGCGCTCGCACATAAACGCACATGAAAACGCACGCACGCACACACGCACACACGCTTCTTCATTGAAGCGCGGGGGTGGAGAGCAGCTCTGGGGGTTCAAAGAGACAAGAGTGGGCGCCAGGCACCCCTCCCTTTAGTAGCAGAGAGGTCTGAGAGACAGGAACACCTGGAAAGTCCGCTAACAAGTAAACGGTGAAAACCAGTAGGAAGTAACAGCACCACACTGCAGTGTGTGAGGTGAGGGTGAGGGTAACAGAGGCATACGGTACATGAACTGAGCGAGGGAGAATGAGACCCATCTGTTTTTGTTCTTCCTTTTATTCTGCTAATCCACTCGCTCTGTCCTGCTATTGTCTAGGGCCGTTACCTCCCACCTGGGCAAGCACAATGTATGCCTCTGGCTAGTGGTGAATACGACATTAGCCGCCAGGAAAACGCTTCTGATTCAATACAAAAGGCGTTAATTCAGAATTTCTTGGCGTTAATTCAGATTTTCTTGGCGTTAATTCAGAATTTCTTGTCATTTCTGGGATGAAACACATCTCAGAATAAAAAGGTGAAACTGAGGTCACAAAAAAAAAAAATCTAAACATAACGATAATTTGATTCATTTTGATTTAGTTGATTGTTTAATTACCCGAAGAACATTTAAATGAATGGATGGGCGAAGGGCCTCACTGGATTAAAGGCCTTTTGTCGTTCTGATGGGCTGGTGACACAGGTAATAGAAATTGTATCGGTTGATTACTGCTGCAGCAACAAACTGCACCAAGCCCCCAGCATGCACCTCTCTACAACTAACCAAGGTGCACTAGCTATCCAATCCTTAGCTAGCTATCTTCATATTTTCACTTTCTGTTCTGTTCTTCTGTTCTTGTCTTCCTCCGCCGCTGTTCTCTCTTCCCCCTTTCTCTCTCTCTCTCTCTCTCTCTCTCTCTCTCTCTCTCTCTCTCTCTCTCTCTCTCTCACACTCTCTCTCTCTATCCATCCCCCACTCTCAGTCCTTCCTACTTTGTCTCTGTGTAGAGTGAGATTCAGGCAGGCCAGCAGTTACCAGGCAACAAGCTACAAGTGCGCACATGCTCACTGGCTCCCTCTCTCTCTCTCTCTCTCTCTCTATCACTCTATCTTTCCCTGTATGGGGTTAACTGCCGTTATGTGCTGTTGGTTACTCATAGCGTGGTCTCGGGGGGGGTTCGGCATTCATCCATTTTCTATTTTCAGGCTGAACTTTTGCATGGGCAGCTCCTAGTGAGGTAACAAGAGAAATGGACATTTTACCTTGCTAGGTAGGCACGCAGTCACACGCTGTTGTACAGCGGGCATGAGACAGCTGTCTTCCCTGGGTACAAATGACCCCTGTCAGTTTTGCCATTAATTATTACTACTAATCACTACTAAAATTTAGCGTAGAGGCAAAAACCATTGAAAGGGTAATAATATTTCGATTTTTAAACAGGTTTTTAAGGAACAGTAGTTTTATTATTTTTTTCTTTCTTTTGATAAACAATGTATATACAGTAGCAATAAATAGAAATCTGCCTTTGAGTATACACAAACTTGTGCCCCCCCCCCCCCTTCTCATCATATTCATACGCAGCTGAATGTGTGCCATATTTTGAAGGCAGCGCAGCTGTAGAAGATAGAATTACAATTGCACAGACAGGTACACAGTAAATGGTGTTTATGAGGAATAATGCTGATGTATAAAGGAATCCGTATTCAGAAGCTTGTTAATACCTTTTTTTAAAGATGGGGTTTTCTCTAATGAGGGAATCACACACTGCAAGCTTCACTACTTTTAACTTTTAAACTGTACTACTGAATTGTACTCACATGTACAGTAAAAAAAAGAAGCTTGGCTTGAGACAAGGAATTTTTCTGTCTTCTAACAGGCTTTTTATGAGCAACAAAATACGGTGACACCTTGACAATTTATTCAGAGAGGATTGTCCCCCAGTGGTAAGGATGTCCCCGTTTTTCAGCTCAACGCTGCAATAGGATCGATGGTGTTGCTCCGGAGTTCTGAGAGGAAACCACAAAGAGAGAGAGAGAGAGAGAGAGAGAGAGAGAGGAGAGAGAGAGCAATTAATGCTTTGACGACAAGTGTAATTCGCTCAGCTTCTCCCTAGGTAGACCTACAGTACTAAGTAGGAGTTTTGTAAATACCCTACGCTACAGATGCTACTGGTGGCCTTGGGGCTCGGTACAAAGTCTCTGTCCCTGCAGGGAGGTCCCAGAGACAGCGGCAGATGATGATGATGATGATGATGATGTGTTCGTGCATGGGGCCAATGAGGCTTGCCACGCAAGTGTTGTTCACTGCGGAATCTGTTTTTGTTGTTGTTTGTCTCCATAGTGACGAGGAAGAGCTGAGGAAATCGTTTTCAGAGCTCGGGGACAGCCTGTGCGACTCGAACGCCCCTAGACCTGTGAAGCGGGTGGGCAGCAGTGGAAAGCCCTTATCGGAGTTGGACCATCCTTCAGGCACACTGCTGTACAAGAACGGCTTCCTGGTCCGCAAAGTCCACGCCGACTCGGACGGCAAGAGAAGTGCGCTTTTGTGTGTTTTTTTTCACTGTTAAGGCCTTAAGCAAACAATTTTATCCGTAACATCCATAGGTAGAATGCAGGCAGGTAGGAGTTGGTGGCTTCTCCCTCAAGGTAGGCCCGAATCAGGGGTCGAGCCCAGGACCTTTGGACTAATCACAGTTACTGATTACTAATTACACAGCTTTCACCACTTTGAGCTGGATCACAGTACATGCAGTGGGTTGTTAATATCTACATTGTTTGAAGTACATGCACATTAACTGCCACTACTATATTTGCAGAAAAGTATTGAGTAATAAATTGCGTATATGGGGTCTTATATTATACACCTAAGATGTCAACATTGGAATACTGTACATATTTTCTATGTCATGTTAAATATGTAAAATGGTGATTTATGATCTATGGCCATGACAAATATTGTTCAAAATCGGTTTACAGCACCCAGGGGCAAGAGAGGGTGGAAGACCTTTTACGCTATCCTGAAAGGACTCATTCTCTACCTGCAAAAGGTGAGCCACTAATACTGTCCATCATACATGTGCTATATACTGTATATGTTTCAAGCTAAATTTATATCAACGCATAACCTCCTTGAACAAATTCACAAGCTGAGTCATCAATAGGACTTGTTTTTACACAGAAGAGTCATGTTAGGCAATCTGTCCTCTGGAACTGCTGGGTGGGCCCCATTTCCTGTTTACATATCCGAAAAGTACTGCAACACAATGCGCTGATCGTAAGCTGAGTGTGTCTGGGCCGGCCAGTTCAAACTCTGCACGGTACTGAGGGCCCATGTGGAGAAGCGGTCCTGTCTTTCCCCAGCATAAATCTACGCCAGGTTTCTTTGGGCTCGGTTGCACATGCTCACTGCCTGGGCAGGAACAAGCGTCCCACCAGTAGATCCCATGTTCCCATGGCGACACTGTGGCTGTGTTCTATGGTCCAACCTCCGGATTTGTCAGCCCTACAGAGAATAAAGCCTAAGCCTCCTAGTAGAAAATGAATTGTTCTTGTTCTTACTATTCATTAGATGATGTCCTTGCAAAAGTTGCTTACTTGTGCTTTACTTGTTTTTTTTTCCAAATTCAAATGACAGTTAGCATGTAGCAGTGTACTAACACTCCTGATTCAAACGTGGCCAGTGAGAAAGTGAAGGACATTTTCTAATCACTGTATGTCTCTACCTTACCTTACCTGCTCAAATTGCCACTGGGAAAATCAGGATAATGCCTACATTACAGGTGCAGTGTGTACGTGTATTTCTATATGTAGTATATAAAAGTGTTTTGCTTCCAGTCACCTTGAAATCCCTCAGTTGAGAAGAACTATTAGTGAAAGACGTCATTGTGTGGATGAAAACAAATGGATAAAACCCACGCGCGCGCGCTTATAGGATCCGTCTTTTCTCCACTCAGCAACCTCTGGCCAATAAATACACACTACCTCCTTTGTTCCATATATTTTTTTAGTCAAATTTTGTCAAATGAAGACCTTTCTGTGTCATCATAGGTTTCACATTGATGTTGTCCTTTTAGGGAGAGTACAGGCCTGATAAACAGCTGTCAGATGAGGACCTGAAGAATGCTGTGTCCATACACCACTCTCTGGCCATGAAGGCCTCAGACTACAGCAAAAGGCCTAATGTCTTCTACCTGCGCACCGCTGACTGGAGAGTCTATCTTTTCCAGGCCCCGTAAGTCCCCTTCTCTCCATTTCAGGCACTGAAATGGAATCAGTTGTAAAATAAAGTGTCTAAACTGTGAGTTTAGACACTCCTACTGTGAGTTTAGACACTCCTACATTTCTACAAGATGCTTTTGGAGGGTCAGGACATCATTTCAGGAATTTGAAATACATTTTGACATGATTATTCTATTTTGTTTAATGATGTTTAATCAAATGTGCGTACATTTGTTGTTATATACTTGTATGCTATTACAATCAAACAAGTTGATTGTAGCAACAGGGGTCATGTGAAATTAACCATTCACGTTTGGGGAGGCTCATGGGGCATAAAGTTTGAAAAACGAAGGCAGACATCTGAGGGTTTTTTTATGCCCATGCATGTGTCCATAATGTATGTATCAGTGCCAGCAAAGGTGTGTGTGTGTGTGTGTGTAATGTATGCATATAAGGTGATGCACAGGATGTAAGGTCTGTGTGTGTGTGTGTGTGTGTGTGTGTATGTGTGTGTGTGTAGAGGGGCAGAGGTGTGTATGTGCCCAGGATCCAGGAAGTGGCACGTGAGTGGCCACATGTTTTAGCCCCCAGGAGGATCAGCTCTCTGCTCCAGTTGCAGCTTGCATTTGTCCCAGATACTGTACCCCCCCCCCCTCTCTCACTCTCACGCACACTCTCTCTCTCTCTCTCTCACTCT
>JAOEHI010000357.1:0-13853 GCA_025447815.1 Percopsis transmontana
TGTACCACCCCTCTTCGGGCCCCTTTGCTCGGAAACTTTGAAGTTAGACCCATTTAGACCCATTCAGATATGTTCTCTAAACATAGCTTAAAGGGAAGGTTCTGGGATATTTAGACCAAGCCTTTTCTTAAAGGGAAGGTTGGGGACATTAGGAAGCTGGTCGTTTAGATTACCGACTGAGCTTCGTCTTAAAAAGGGGAAGGTAAATGATATACATTAGGTGCCTATACACTAATAGCCAAGCCCTCCCGTAAGAGGGAAGGCCCAGGACTAATTTAGAAATGTAGACATTGATTGCCAACCACGCCTTCTATCTTAGGATGTAGATCGTAATTATCTGGGAAAGATTGGGACCAGTGTCCTGTTAGCTTTACTTAGCTAGTGCAAGTCAATAAGGTTTAAAACTTTCAATACCACATACAAGTAATTTCATTTACAGGAATATCCACAGTGGATAAAATAGTAATGGTGCATTACCTAACGCAAGTGCTTGTCGGGGCTTACATTTGGAGCCGAGTGATTCGCTATGCTAAACACACACGCTTGACGCATGACATTTCAGATAAATATTATATCTTAGCCCTTCAGCTATTTTAGGATCACTCGGCCAAGGGTTAAGTGCCTTCTTACTGGTGCTAAACAACACAGGTTCCATTACAAGACAATTGTAAATTGGAGATGGAATTACGTCACTGAAGTCGAACAACATGTATGTAAAATGTATAGGCGAGTACCTAGATGAGCTACGACTATGTAGTTACGTCTATGTAGTTACGTCTATGTAGTTACGTCTATGTAGTTACGTCTATGTAGTTACGTCTATGTAGGTAAACCGCGTCCACATGAAGGGGTCATATGTAACAGAGGGAGTCTTTTGCGGCTTCAAGAAAGAGACAAATCTAGTGCGTGATCTGGGATGAGACAATTATAGGATAAAAAAAAACTAAACAAAACTAAAAACACAAAAAAACAAACAAAAAAACACCACCTCCCCCCCCCCCCTCCTTCCCCCCTCCAGATCCTGTGACAGCAGACAGCAGCGATGGTGCCAAACCTTCGCACCTGCAAGGAAGAAAAAAACAAATACATAAAAATTACAGGAAAATAAGATGCTAAAAACGGACCAAAAAAAATAAAAAGACGGCAATGAAAGTGGAACGCATGACAAATCAGTCAGTTTCACAGGCACCTCAACTGCTGTCGCACGCACACTGACAGGAAGTGGGGCGGCGACGCAGGTTTCTTCTGGGATGCAATGTGGACGGGATAAAGTGATCCAGTGGACATGGCCACGCACACGCACACACACACGCACACGCACACACACTGTATATAAGCGGGAACGAAAGAGACATGATCTGAGCACCTTCTTGACCCCTGCGAATGTCTGAATAACTCCCCGTTTCCATTAGCGGTTGGTACAGTCTATTAAGGGGAGACTTGATCATCACAGACTTATTTTAAAACAAAACGTTTTTAAGTGAAAGACGTACAACACGTTCACACTGCGGTAGATAGATACCTGGAATGTACTGGTTTCCGATGGGTAACCGTGACATCAAGGCTCGCAAAGTAATCGTGACGCTTCAGAACATGGTTCCCAGTGAACGCCTAATAGCTTCCCGTCTACGGAGGAGATCTGTAGTCTCAGGCTCTGTTCAGATGAGCGCGAGGTAGAAGCGCTCGACCTCCCTGTCAGCGCTGACTGCTAGCTGGGAGACGCAAAGCGCTGCGCCGCGCCGCACCTTGCTACAGGCGAGGCTTTTAACTATGGATCTATGCCACACCAGGGGTCCACACCAGCTATTTTAAGCCTCCGGTGAACCATTTGTTAAAATTTCCTGGAACTAAAATGTTTCTTGCCAAGCGACATTAGCCAAAACTCACAGGCGCCGCAGCCGGCATTTCTGGCTTGATTAGCATTGTGTGACGGTGTTGCCTGTGCTCGGTGGCTTCACTGTAGACTGTAGACCCCGAGCACAAGTACCAGGGCCTCATTTAGACAAACACCATCTTTCACCGTGCGATTGTTTCAGAAAAGCACAGCTTCAAACAAAAAGGGATCACGTAAACAGCGGCCCTAGGCAGAGCGGGGAGGATGCGGCCAGATTGCCGAAGGCGTCTGACTCGCGTTGTGTCCTCAGTTCCAGTTCCCGCGCATGTCCTGGTTCTATCTGCGGTACCTATCAATAAGTGGCCTACTCTTCTTCTCGTCTTCTACTGAAGGTTTTTAAGAAGGGCCTCGCGTCGCCGATGCCCACTCAGTCACACCGCATCCTCTCCACTCTTAAAC
Organism: Percopsis transmontana; assembly: GCA_025447815.1. Classification (NCBI taxonomy): domain Eukaryota; kingdom Metazoa; phylum Chordata; class Actinopteri; order Percopsiformes; family Percopsidae; genus Percopsis; species Percopsis transmontana. Next base: position 2,294 of record JAOEHI010000357.1, read on the forward strand.
ACAATCGACCCAGCTCGTACCCCACTTGTCTTCCGTTAGAACTCCAGGGTGTCAAGAGAACACAAGGTCTCGAGGCGCCCAGCTATCCACCAGGAATAGAAGTCATTTGTTTCAAATGTCAGTTAAATGTCTCATACGGTCGAACGTGGCCAAACCATTACCACACATTATCGCAAGCGTGTCATTTATCTGGAGTTTACCTGGTTTTGCCAGAAACGGACCCGAACGAGATGCTAACCTTTCTCGGCGCACGGTACTCTCCCAAGCTAACATTAGCTAAACGCTGCCCATATACAGTGTGGTTACAAGTTTAGCAAAAGATTGAATAGACTTTTGTTGAGTAGACTTGTTTTTTTTTAGTTTTTTTACCTACAATTATCTGATTATCTTTACCCGTTAGCTATTATCAGATACATAATAATTAACACAATAATAGCATCCTGTAAATCTTCATTCGCATTAGCTCTAATTATTTCCAATTGTTTTATTAATATCAGTCACGGTAAGCGTCAAACAGACATGAGCAGTGATGTTTCGTTACCATTTATCCAGTCAACCTCCCAGAGGTGTCCTCGGCTAGCTTCTTCTCTCTGTCCAGGAGCAGATCCCGTTCTCTCCTCGAGTGTCCATCCTCCAGCCAGCTCCCAAACACCTCCCTGCGACCTCCTCCTCCTCCTCCTCCTCCTCCCATCATGCCATTGTGTGTCCCGTTCTTCAGCTCCATTGTGCTCTGCTGCCTCAGTCTGTGAACCATCGCGTCGAGTCGGGGTTTAGTCACAGGTCTATCAGGAACACTGTATACGAGTGTGTTTGGGCAGTGAGAGGAAAGGGGTCTTCTCGACCCTTTTCTAAGGTTTCATCAGTTTACGTCTTATACAGTATACTGCAGTTGGCCTTTGTACGTAGTTTAGTGAGCAATCTTACAGGGCTTGTCGATGAAAAAAAAATCACACTACTCATTAAAATGGTGCAAAAACACACTCGACTGACCCTATTTCTTAAAATTGTCAAAAGTCAGAGTAACGAGAAAACGTGTTTATTTTAAAATGAATGAAAACCGTGCTAAAAGACATTATCCATTGATATATTTTCTTTTAAAATCCCGGATTAGATACATTGAAGAAATTGAATGGGGGGGTGCCCCAACCATGTCGGCAACAAACGCAGCGAAAAACGAACAGGGTGAAAAAACCTACATCGCCCAACCAACATGAATATACCAAATATAATATAAATGTGGTTGGGATGGCAATGTCAGCAATTAATCACATGCGGTGTCTGTTGCACGTTTCGAAAGTTTTAGGTCCGACCAGTGTGTTGGTCCAGAAATGATCTAGGATGTTTTTTGTTTTTTTTACTTTTACCAATGAGCCATCCAAAAAGAAAGACATTTTAAGACATTTTAAAACCCCCTCAAAAAATAAAATTTCTGTAGTTCTTTCATCTTTCACGTTAAATTCCTAGAACATTGTGGTAAAAAAAAAAAAACAGCAACAAAAACGACTTTTCTACTGTCCCAATACTGCAAGTCATTGGAAATTGCAAGTGGCTGTGTAGAGAGCTTGTAAGCCAGATGAATTGCAAAGTGTCAGCACAGAGCAATTCCGCAGCGCTCTACAAAAAAATGAGCCCTACCGAAAGTGGACTGGTGGGAATAATAAATTTGAGATGTTGGTTTCTAAGCTAATGGCTCTTGTCTTTAGTCAACGCCATCCCATATCCCTGCTGCAGTGTTAGAGCGTTTTTTAAAAACACTTGGTCGGGGATTATTGTTATTAAAGCTGGGTAGATTTGTCTATAAACACAGCGGCCGCACCATAAAACCGGTAGAGGGCTGCAAATAAATGTAATAAGGATGTGTCCCTTTAGAAGATGCAACAATATATAGATTAATAGCCAGCTTGGTACAGTACTAGTGCAGTAAGAGTGAGAGTGCAGGGGTTTGGCATTCAGTTGCATCAGTAGTTCAATGGGTAAAGCATGCTAAAACGGGCTAGGTTAGGTAAACGGTTCCACTGTAGCTAAATAAAAGGAGCTTAGCAGTCTACCAGCGTTTAATGGCTTCCATTAGTTGAGGTAAAAGGTTAGCAGTTGTGTGAAATAACTACAGTAAGTGCACATAGGTTGTTCCTGTACTTATTGTTATTTGAAGGGCTTAGTATTTTCTGAAGTATAAATCTTTACGGTTACTTTAACTTACATCACTACATTTAAAAAGACAAAAAAGGTACTCCACTTAAGGTTTACGTTTGTTTCTCCCTACAAAACTAATAAAAATGTTAAAACGACAACGTGTAGTCATCTCATTTGTTGTGGTTAAATGTTGGTGGCTAAATAACACATTTGTTGTTTTCTTTTTCCAAATGGCAGTTTGTCAAGTCAAACTATCACAACTCCACGCCACTGACAAAAGATACACTGCTGGTGAAAATCTGAATTTATACAATGATTTTTTAGTCCCGAAAAATTATAGCGGCTACGTTTTCAGCAAATTAGCCAAGCAAGCCAAGAGCTACTATCAAACGATAAATATGTAAAGCCATATGCTTGTATCATTAGATTACTTTTGACACTCAAGTACACTTAATACCAGACACGTCAATACTTTTACACAAGCAGTGTTATACCTAACTTTATCAACAGTCTATCAATCAGTAACCATGGTAACTATCCTACCCTACCTGCTGCTGAACCAGTCGGGGAGGACCGGGTGCTGTTGGCCGCCGAGGCTGTCGGCATGCCCCTCCAGCGCCCTGCCGCCCTCCGAGCAGCGGCGGACGATGCCGGAGGCGTTCTCGGAGGCGCTTCTGACGACCGGCGCCGGGAGCCCGCTGTTCGCCGCCCTCCCGCCCGCCTTGCGGAACAGTTCCGACAACTCCGCGCCGCCGCTGCCCTTCAGGGTGGCGCGGCTGTCGCCAAACCAGCGGATGAGGTCGGTGCGCACCAGGCCGGTGCGAGCCTCCAGCTGGATGAACTCCTCGGGGGAAGGCCACCGCATGGGAGCCACATCTTCCTTGAGGAACGCCGGGGCTCGGCTGTCCGCGGGCACCGAGCAGGAAGTGGCGTTGGAGGGAGCGTGGGACGTGGGCGGGGTGAGGACGGGTCGGGTTACGAGGGGAGGAGGAGGGCTCTTCAGGTGGCTTGGCCTGTGAACCCCGTTCATCTGGTGTTGCTGCTGTTGGTGAACCGACCGTTTCTCCGTCGGCGCGGCGACGCCTCTGGCGGCCATCTTCTTGTTGCCCATGGAGTTGAGCAGGGCCTGCTCCAAGTTGTCGCGGAGCGCCCGGCGCTCCAGGAACCAGCTCTCGATCTCCTGGCGAGACAGGCGGGTGGCGGCCGCCAGATTGTCCGTGTCGCTCTGTGTGGGGAAGCTGTTCCGCAGGAAGTTCTCCTCCAGGATCTTCAGCTGCTCTGCCGTCTTGCCCTTCATCCTCTCCAGCAGCGGGAACTGCGTCGGCACCGACAACTTGGGTTTCTGGTCGGTTTTCGGCGCCGGCGGTTGCTCCGCTGCGTCGCTCGACGGCACGCTTCCGTTGTGTTGCCCGTGAGAGTTCTGATCAGCAGACCGCTTGTCGGCCGGTCCGCGGGACACGCCATTGGCCTCGGACAGAGGAGTGAGTATCTTGTCCCCTCTGGGGTGGCCGGCCTTCGCCTCCACCCCCCGGTGTTCCACTGTCCATTTCTGACCGTCGGAGGGGAAGCCGGGACCCTGGGACGGGGCCTTGAGTGGGCTGCGAACAGACTGGATGATGGGTGGCCTCCGCATCTGCGGAGCGACGTGCGGCGGTGAGTTTGGTAGCTTTAAATCGGGGGCCAACAGGGAATGAGTAATGGGGTGCTTCTCTTTGGAAGATATCGAAGTGGGGTGGGGGATCAGGTAGTTTTTAAACGGAGGGGCTATGATCGGAGGAGGCGCAATGTAGGACCGGGTTAAGGACTCCGGAAAGGTTGTGACGGAAGGCGACACCGCAGGCTTGGTTTTAGAGTTTCCTGATGACCAGTGCGGGGTCGCGACGGCGAGGGACTTTCCTTTGGATGCTAAAGACGGCGGCAATGACATCGGCGGCGGCATTAAAGGCACAGCTGTGGTTTGCCTCTTCATCATCTCAGCGGCGGGCAGAGGGATCCCGGGTCTCTTCGTTTCCATGGGGGCCGGAGGCGGGGCCATCGGGAGGCGGTCTTTCAGGGGGGAGCGAGGAGGGGGAGGCGCCATGAGGCCCCTCTCCTTGGGGTCCCCGGAGTGGGGGGCGACTGCCATGATGGGCCGCTTCGACTCCGGGCCGAACATCGCCGCCACGTGGGTCGGCAGGGGCCGCTTTAGGGCACCGCTGGAGCCGACGGTTACCCTGGTGGTGGTGGTGGTGGTCGTGGTGACCGCCACCTGGCCATTGGAGAGGAAGGACCTGGGGTGACCCGACACGTGCTCGACCGTGGTGCGCACCATGGTGCGCGGGGAGGCTTTGGCGGGGGGGTGCTCGGAGACGTGGACGGTGAGCGGGGCGGTGAAGGTGTGATGGGCGGGAGGGATGGAGCCGTTGAACATCTTCTTCCTGGCCTCCTCCACTTCCTCCGGGGACCAGGTGATGCCTTGCTTCAGCCGCTGGGTGGTGAACCAGACCTTGATCTGCTCCTCGGGGTGCTTGGAGGCGGCGGTCAGCCAGGAGAGCTCGGCGTGGGTCGGGTAAGGGAACTTGTTGAAGGAGGTCATCAGGGTGAGGTTGCTGTCCAGGGAGGGGTTGTATTGGGTGGTGTTCAGCGGGACGGCTATTTTTGGTACGCAGTTAAAGTTGGGGGGCCGCTGGAGCAGAGGCGTGACGTGGGAGAGCCCTTGGAGGAGGGTGGGTTCGGGGATTATGACGGTTCCGTTGATGTTGACCGCTGCGATCTGGTCCTTCTGCAGGGCAGCGTCCGGCTGGCTTTTGGGCTCCCCTGCCGGGCAGAGGGGCTGAGCGCCGCCTGGGGGTTTCACTGTGGTGGAGATGCAAGGGTAGGCATCGCACGGGTGGCCGTCCACCCGTTCGTTGGTCAGATCACATTCCACTGAATTGTCTTGGCCTTCGATTGTCTGTTCCAAGATGGTCTGATTGTTCATTTTTACCCTCTTGAACTTGAAGTTCATCTCGCCCGGGTGCTTGCTCTCGTTGTGCTCTGTGAGGGAGTCAAATTTCTTGGTGCTGAAGTTGCAGACGGCGCACAGGTAGAGGGGGTTGAGGATGACGTTGGGATGGCTTGAATCCACGTGGTCTTTGAAGTCGCTCAGGCTCCGTGTGGAAAAGGGGCAGTATTTACACTCGTAGCCTCTGGGCTGCTTGCGCGTCTCGGTCGCCTGCGTCTCCTTGACCTCGCAGCCTTGCGCATGCTCCGCACCGGCGCGCTCCCCTTGTCCCGAAGGCTGTGAGGTCAGGTTCTCCCCCAGTCTCGGAGACGTCTGCTGGTCCAGATCCTCCGGGATTGTCTCGGCGGCCTCGGCTTCGTGCGACTCTGAATCCGTCCCGCCGCCGTTGTTTCCCGCGGGAACGTCTACGTCCGTCGCGGCGTCCTCCGGGTCGTCTCGCTCCGGTGGGTCGCTGACGACTCGCACCATGCAGGGGGTAGAGGACTTCCTACGACTGGACATGGCGGCTGCTGGCTAGCGTGGCGTCGGTGGTTCCTGGCGGTCGCTGCCGCTGCTGGCGCTGGTGTTGCCGTCCTTCCCGGGGGAGGGGGACCGGACCTTACTGGGGCAGCCGGGAGGCGATGGATGCAGGTGGGGAGATGAGGGGCGAGGTGACCGAGCAGTCTCCAGCGCCGGCAGGGTCCGGGGAGGGCGAGGACCAGCCGGGGCGGCTGGCCTGAGAGCGGCCGTGCAGTGGCGTCTTCCGCTCACCGGCTCCGTCAGCTGCCGACCTGGGCGTCATGGGAGGGCATCACAGACTGCAGCAGCGCTCGAGCTGCAGACACACACAAGCCAGGACAGAGAGGGGGAACAAAAACATTATAATTGGTTGCGTTTCCCAAAAGACACTAAAAAAACTGTTACACCTATCTTGGCATATTGGTGACCCCATCTGGTCACGACACGCAACTGCACCGTCACTGCAGACCCAAATTCAACCGGCATCACGTGTTTGCTGTTAGTTTCACTGGGACTTAAAAAGACTAAATAGTGACCTAGGCATTGCCTGCTAAAAGCATCCTGATCTTGCAAGCTGCACCTGTACGATTTGCTTCGCTTTACATATCAGTCTGGGAACTCTCAATTGAAAACACACAGACTTAGGCACTCAGCAGAAAATCTGCATGTTGGATAAACACACAGAGAACAAGACTTTGCTTCGATCAACCAAGGAAAAGCAAAAAACGGATATTTCTGTTATAAATAAGTTAAAATAAATGTTTTCGCCTCAAATCAGATATCCACCCTATAAAAAATAAATGACTTGTACTATGACAGAATGATTGATAGCACGCTGGCTAAAACAAATGATAGAACTTGGTAAAGACAGTAGAAAGTAAAAGACAGTTAGTTATGTTCAAGAGGGTAAAAATAAACAATCAGACCATCTTGGAACAGACAATCTACGCACATACTGTGATATACAAACAGCGGTTGGGAATATGGAAACCGGAGGCACCACCCCTCCCCCGGTCCGTCGGCCGTCCGTTAACCAACGCACCCAAACCTGTTACGCACCTGTGCGCAATCCCCTCATCAGCCCTTCCCGTCCGCCTTTAGCGGGAGGGAGGTTGAGGGGAGTTGTCAGCCATTGTATCTGTGTCTCCACATCAGTTCGTTTTCTGATTCTGAGTTTATGTATTTTTTCGTTTCTAATTTAATCCGCTACAAGCGTGCGTAATCGCCTTTTCCGTTCATCAAGCCTCCGCGCGTTTCCTTTCGCCCTCTGCACGTGCACTCAACCCCCTAGTCCTTACAGAAACTACGTGGTAGGATAGTCTAGTGGTCTGGCTGTTTGATTCCCAGCCAAAAGCTCCTGGGTCCGATTCCCTGTCTGGCGCTATTGTAAATGTCTTGAGCAAGAGGTCAATACAAGCTTGTCCTTGATACTTCACTGTGAAATCACTTTGGATAAAAGCGTCTTCTAAAAGACAAATAAGCAATGGATGAGGCAGGATTTACCCTCCATTTTATATTTACACACAGATGGAAGATGGCAAAAGTATTATTATTACCATAATTATTTACATTCGCACATCTTTGAATAGCCAGTCTTTCGCCCTTGTTGTGATGGTAGAGCTCAAGCCAAAGCGGGCTGTTGGTTCAACCAAACCCGCTCCACAACCCATGCGGGCATGTGCTCATCTCAACAGCTGCAGGGACAGTTCGTCACAGGCCGGTGTTTCGGAAAAATGAAATCATACGTCAGCAAAGCACAGGACAAATGTTCTGAGGATCAAACCGTGGAATTCCATGGCATTTAAAAAAACAACTACAATCCACTACCCCGCCCCCCCCGAAACGAACATTTGGATTCGATGCCACTTAATCAGGCCACACTGTTCCGGGCCAACCGCATGCAAATACAATGGAATGAACAATGGAAGTCCACGGGAACAGGGGAAGACAAGGCTGCTTCCAAACTTCCAAACCCCATTAAAAAGACATTAGGTGTCTTTCATAGATTCGGGGGCAGAGACAACTTCACAGGATAATCACCCTGTAATCATGTAATAAGACAGACTATGTGATGAGCCTTCCTGACAGCCATCAGACACACAATGGAACGCACAGGAGTCCAGGGGCAGGAGACACGGAGGGAGAGGGGGGGGGGGGGGGACGGTAACCAGATAGAGACAGGGAGGAACGGAGGGCAGGGAGAGGAGGAGGAAGAGGAGGAGTAGGGCGAGGGCCAGTGGATAAAAGGGGTGAGATAGACGGAGGAACTGAAAGAAGGGGGGATAGATGGGGGAAGAGGGAAAGAAAGAGCGTTAAAGACTCCAGCACAAAGATGAAGAGGCTTTAACTAGGCCACAGACAGAGAGACAGACAGACAGACAGAGACAGAGAGAAAGACAGAAAGAGAGAGACAGACAGACAGACAGAGAGACAGACAGAGAGACAGAAAGAGAGAGACAGACAGACAGAGAGACAGACAGAGAGACAGACAGAGAGACAGACAGACAGAGAGACAGACAGACAGACAGACAGAGAGACAGAAAGAGAGAGACAGACAGACAGAGAGACAGACAGAGAGACAGACAGAGAGACAGACAGACAGAGAGACAGACAGACAGAGAGACAGAGAGAAACAGACAGACAGAGAGACAGACAGAAACAGACAGACAGACAGACACACAGACAGAAAGTGAGAACAGAGCACCGTAAAAGAGACCGAAAGCACAGAAACACTTGAGGGAGCGAGAGAACGAGGGATGGCCCCACACAAACACACAACAAGGAGAACCAGAAGACGCGAAAGCGAGGGAGAAAGTGAGAGGGGAGACGACAAAGGAGCGGGCGAGCGTGAGGTGTGAGGCGCGGGGGGGAGAAGCAAACAGAAAACAGCGAGATGGGAGGAGGACCAGAAGGGGAGACAAGAAAGACAGATAAGAAAGAAAGAAAAGCAAAAGGCCAAGGAAGCAGAGAGACAGACATCAAAATGAACACACCGGCCTGTGTGTTACTGCATCACTGAACAGGCGTAGATGAGAGAGGGGCAGCCGCCCCCCTATCTTGTGTAGAGGGGTGTAGTTTAACAGTAGGAGCAGAGAGGATTGAGGCGGAGCAAATCATTGCCCATTATTTCTCCCTGGGGGGGGGGGGGGGTGATGGGTATTTGGGGGATTTGACAATAATTCCCTACGAAAGAACCTACGATCAATGAGAGGCCACAACAGTATTTCTGTTTCGTGGGGAAAATTTTATTTGTTTCAGGCCATGCAGCTGTATGGCAGATTTGTATGCTACGCTGTATGCTAATGCTAACGCTGGCCAACCGCCTGGGCGGAACGAAACCTCCCGAGCAAAATGTCGTTAGCGACGCAAGGCGGCACGCCCGCTTATGAGACCGGAACTGTTCCGCTTTTGCTCCCACAGCGCCCCCACAGGTTTAGCTTTTGGAACAGCAGTGCGTTAGAGTGCAAGTGGCTGTAGGGGGAGGGGTAGAGAGGAGTGCAAGCCACTCGGGTGCCGTCACGAGTTTCGATACAGAACCACAGTGTCTGGCGGAGGATAAGCCCGGACGCAAATTAAAGTGTTTTTTGGAAAATAAAGTTATCGTACCTCACCAAATCTTAAGTACCCTTTCAGAGTCATTACATGAGTCAACACCTCTGCCTAAATGTAGCAAGCAGATTTCTTTAAAAGCCAGCTTTGACTGTTGAAACTGAAGTGGTGGTTTTATTTCCTAATGACACTTAACAGTGCAGAACATAATGGAAATTAATCAAAGAGTCATCCAAAAGAAACCAAAGGCCTCCAGAGAAGGGGTGTGTGTGTGTGTGTGTGTGTGGGGGGGGGGCCTTGTGTGAAGTTTACAGAACTGTAAGCAGTCCCTCCTGACCCCCTTCAGGTAAACATTTACTGAGAGGCACATCTACTGACTTAAAGCGCACGCGTCGCTGCCCTTGTGCGACTGGGTGCGTGCGCGTTACTCAACAACCAATCAAAAGGAGGCCCCCTCGTAATGTGCGGCCGGGCCGCGGCGGTAACGCACCAGCAACACAGAGTGCAGCATGGCCAAGCTGTTGCCAGAGTGCCGGGCCAGTTAATCTTAATAGTCCCCGCGTTTTGGTTACGCAAGAGATGGGGTGAAATCTGGGCCCGCGTGCTCCGTGCAGTGCACCCATAATAGCAACCTTTTAGAGAGCCCGTAGCTCTTTACGGACAGTTACTGACGGGGATTATGGGCTTAAGTTGTCAGATGGCTGGGGTGGGGACGGCTGTGGCGTTCAGCTGGGTTTTTTTTTTTTTAGGGAGGTTGGATTTTCAGAGCTCTTGGTCGAGCGCAATCTGCACATCCCCCGTTGCGTATGCCTCTGGAATGCAAACGGCCTCCCGCTGACCGTCTGACCCTCGCGCTGGGAGGCTGTTCGCTGATCGCCGTGTTCCTAAAACGCGTCACACGTCACACCGCGAGGCGCATAAACTCGCCAAACGGAACCCCGTGAGCTGGTCACGGTGTTCCGTAAAATGCCAGAAGTGGCAGTTTCTTTTAAAGTATTTTCCCGTACGCTATTGGTCACGTCATTCATCATGTCAATCAAAGCTTCAGAAAGTTGCCAAGCGTTTTCCTGGCAACAGCGATGCCATCACATTAGTGGTAGCCTCAGTCGTTACCGTCGTAGCCTCATTTGAAGCCGCTAGACGGCCGGTTGCGTACGAAACACCCGGCGAGTCCGCGGCAGAAGTTAACTCAGCGTTGCCACGGAGTTCCGGAGCTCCGTGGCAACGCTCCCAAGGACCACTATGAGCCCCCGGGCCGGAGACACACAGGGGAGGCTTAAAACGACAAAGTGTACCGGTGTTCGAATGATTGATGTGACCCGCGAGGCCGTGTGATGTACTAATGAGAAGACATCTCGCTTTATGGCCGCGGAGAACCTTGAGAGAGCTTTAAGGGGTTCACGCGTCCCCCGGGGGACCCCGGTCCATGGCTCTCATTGGCCATGCGCGATGAGCAGGCCGGTCTCCGCTCTCGTTTTAATTCCCAAGGTCACGCCTGCGTGGATTAATATGTACCGCGGCGAAGGACTATCTACTCATCAGGCATCCGTCAGTCTCTTGTCTCCTTCCCCGTCCCGTTGTCTCATCCCCTCGGTGCCCTCTCTTCCCTCTCTCTCTCTTCCCTCTCTCTCTCTCCTCTTTCTCTCTTCCCTCTCTCTCTCTTCCCTCTCTCTCTCTTCCCTCTCTCTCTCTCTCCTCTTTCTCTCTTCCCTCTCTCTCTCTCTCTCTCTTCCCTCTCTCTCTCTTCCCTCTCTCGCCCGAACACTCCCTAGAAAGTTATCCGCGTTGTGACTCACATCCGACGCCATAAAAGCAACACGCAAATGGAAATGTGTTTTTGTCTACATGACTACGCCATAGTACGGGTGTGTGGATAATACGATAGATAGAACACAGTACGACACAAAATAAATACAAACGTTTACTCAATCATCTTCTTTTTTTTGTTTTTTAATCATTATTTCCATTTAATTTCCTCTACCGTTAGCCTCATCTGGAGCGGTTATTTGGCTTGTGGCGTTACGTGCCGCAACAAACCTGCTACGAGTATTTTAAATGCTATTCCTCCTTTAGTGCTTTCCAGTCTCGTCTGTTTCTACAGCGTCATTTCCCCACAGGGACAAATAAAGTTCATCTAATGAAAATAAGCTCAAAGTAATCTCACCGAATCTATCCACACTGCACTTGAGCTGGAATCTGCTCGTGTTTTGCTGCACAGGCAGCCGCGCTTTGTTTATTTAAGTAACAATATGATTATTTAGACATTTTATGATAATTTACATATTTGTTTAAACCCTGCTCCGCCCCGGGGGGGGGGGGGGGGGGGGGGGGGGGGGGGGGGGGGGGGGGGGGGCGGGGGGGGGGGGGGCGGGGCGCGGGGGCGGGGGGGGGGGGGGG
>JAOEHI010000359.1:0-13850 GCA_025447815.1 Percopsis transmontana
TAATTAACGCAAACGTTCCACCGGGGGTAAAATAACCCCCCCCCCCCCACATTATTTTTTTTTTGGGTGGTTGTTCACGTTTTTCCCCCCCCCCCCCCCCCCCCGCCCCTCCCTCCTGGAGCTCAGATAACACACATTCTCAGGCTTTTAATACCGGCCCGGTAAAAAGGTGGTGCGTTCAGCGGGGGGGATTTTAAGCCGTAGCGCGTATTAGCTAATTAGCTTGTGTGGGCGCTCTGTGTGGCTGGCTCCACCAATAATGAAAGAGGATGAGGCTTATTACATGGGGCTCTACAGCAGGTGTGACCTCCTGCCATGTCACCGTGTCCCTCTGTACAAGCACACGACCACGACCCTACACACACACACACACGCACGAAGGTGTCCATTCGTCTGTCCACTGACACAGAGGCACATAATAGTTTAGCGACCACACCCGCAGCACGCTGTTTAAATGGCCAGCAACAAGGCGGGACAGCAACAAGGCGGGACAGCAACAAGGCGGGACAGCAACAAGGCGGGACAGCAACAAGGCGGGACAGCAACAAGGCGGGACAGCCCAGGCGTGTCGCAGGAACACTTGTTGCCAATCAAAGTGTGGCCCAGTAGGGGGAGGAAACGTCCCCGTGGGCCGCTGCTAAGTGGACGGGCTGTCGACAAGGCCGAGATCTGAGACACTCTGTGAATTCTCACGTGTCCTCTGTCTGTCTGTCTGTCTGTCTGTCTGTCTGTCTGTCTGTCTGTCTGTCTGTCTGTCTTTCTTTCTTTCTTTCTTTCTTTCTTTCTTTCCGTCCATCTCTCTGTCGTTCCTTTCTCTCACACACGCACGTTGTTGCGGCTGTCCATCGTTGCCGAAGATACCGCCACTTCCTTGGGGTGGTTGGTTGGAGCGTTGTGGCTACCGCTGCTGACGGCGGTGCCAGTGGAGGGGGCCGCGACCGCGGGGATGCTTGGGTCGACGCCAGAGTTTAAGGACGCAGTCCAGGCTGGGCGGTCCGTAGCGGTTGCTTCAAGGTCCCCTGGCTTTATTATTGTCTTTAACATGGTCCTTACACCTGTGTGTTCACACACAGCTCCCTAACATCCCAACACGACAGGGGTGGGGGATCCATTCCAGTAGACCCCCGCACCCCCTCAACAAGCTGCCCAACGGTCCAAAAGGGCACAGCAGGACTGCCCCCGCTGGTGTGTGTGTGTCCGCTGTGTGTGTGTGTGTGTGTGTGTGTGTGTGAGGGATTTCGGGGGTTCCAGGGGCTTTAGAGTCTAGCCCTGGCTGACCATATGTCTACACTGAGGGGGGTTGAGGGGGGTTGAGGGGTGGGCGGCGGCCTCGCAATCTGCCCACAATTCAAAACGTCAATAATTTGTAAATAACCCCCCATGTTCTCCAGACGAAGGGTTAAGTGCGGCCCCTCTCTCCTGGCTCGGCCCCGCCGGGGCGTGGGGGGGCGGGGCTCCAAGGCCAAGCCTCGCAGCTAGAGACAGCTTTTTACCGTTGGAACGACATAACTTTCTCCCCCGCTAATCACTCCCCCAACTCTCGTCAACAGGACTCGAGGAATGTTTGAGGGCCTCACCGGGCCGGCCCGGTCCATCCGTGGCTCTGGTTCCGGTCCTGGACCTGCCCGAGGCCCAGATCCTCCACCTGTCTTGTTGGCTCGCCGCGTGAAAAACCAGCCCGTCAAGAACCAGCCCGTCCACAGCGCTGGAATGTAACGGGGCTTTGCACCAGAAAGACCCTCTCGGCTGCCAAGCAAACCCCAGCGCCTGGAAACGGGAGTCAAGTGTGCAGCGGAACGCCTAGGCCACTCATTAATGTTGACTGTTCGTCACCGCTAGCTGCGGGCTGGAATGCGCGGCTCATTGTGCGCGCGGTAACTGTATCGGTGATGTGTACGTTTGAGCATGTGTTTATCCCCGTCCATATGCTAGCATCCAAGGCCAGTAATCCACAGTGTCCACCCCAACACAGTTTTATACTGCCTCAGCTGTTCCCCTGACTACAATGGCCGGCTGTGTGCCAGAGGAGCCGGGGCTAGCCTCGCTCGCACCGTGAAGTGATAAAGTCTATCCCCGGACACTAGTCCTGTTTCTCACGGGGCCGACTCTGAAGCACGCCAGCTACCCCCCCCTCCCTCGTAAAGGTCGAGCGCCACTACCAGCACAGTCTGCGCAGAGGTAAACTTCTAGATTTACTCAGTGACTGGTTTGTGGCTCCGTGATACCGGGGGGGGGGGGGTATAAGGTGACTTCTACCTCTCATGCTCCACAGGGCCAAGCCGTGTTATTATTGTGTAATAGGCAATCAAGACCAGGCACCTGAAAAGATTAAGCCTCTTTATGTGCCCCATCGATTCTAAGGCATTGTGGTTAATAGGAGAGGGACGCTAGCACGCGCAGCTGCTAGCCAGCCGTGTGTGTGTGTGTGTGTGTGTGTGTGTGTGTGTGTTTTATATTGGACGTGGTGCGATGCGGTAGGAGGAAAACAACACCATTAATCGTTGCTCCGAGAACATTTCTTTTCTCAAAGATCATGAACCGTATTGACGACGTCAATTGGAATGCATCTTCGCTTTGGCTATTCTTTTGATTGCGCCCGTGATAGTGGGGGGCAGAGTGGGCTATTGATTCTCGCCTGTGTCCTGATGTTGTTTTCATTGTAGTTATCAAAAATTGAACAATAGCGGCAGACGAACAAAGCAAGAAGGTTTTTTTTTTTATCGAGGTTTGAGAAACACAAACAAGCAATTGTATAAGAGGGGAGGCAAATCTGTTCACTGTTCACTGTACGTGTTCATGTTTACCCATTCTGTCTATGGTGCACTTGTTATCTCAAACAGCCCCGCCCACTCCTCAATTTGAAAGTGTCACACTGGGTTGGTTCTCTTCCCACATCGCACGGATAATATTAACACGTGAATATGAGCATTTCACACATACAACATTCTTTATGTGCTTCTATACCAAATTCAGACATGTCATTTAAGTCATTTTTGAGCAGTGTAAAGTGGTGGAATAACCTTTTTGTGTTTTAATCACAAAACATTATGCCATGAAATAAATTATATTTCATAAATAAATATTTCCCAAAAGTGATACGATTTATTGTTCTGCTTGGTGACTTTAATGTGCTGTGTGTGTGTGTTTGTGTGTGTGTGTGTGATGACTATTTTATGACTTTGAAATTAGGCATTTCAGGGCTGAAATACAAAAAAGGAACTTGGTCATGTCAGCTTTACTTTATTAAAACCCAGATCTTACATACATCTATTGACTGCTTCTTTCCTCAAATTGTGGTCTGTGTGCATTCTGCCTCGGTGAAATAGCAGGCCAGTCACAAGATATCCACGTCAACAAACAATAGCTAGTATTATAGAAAAGGGGAGTGATCATGTCAAACAATACAGGGACGTTTTGTGGCTTGGCTCACTTGACTTGTCGCTTACCACAACACGATTTCAGATTCAAGACACAATTTTAGACGGTCACGACCAAAGTATGCGCTGACGTCCCCGTCCACGGGTTGACGCGTGGCCCACCGGCACACACATTCCTTGCTTTACCGCCGTTTCCTCACCAAATGAACAAAGACAGGGTGACATTTAGCTTTTCTCGTTTTCCTACCGACATTTCCTACCAAGCGGACCTGCGACCACTCCACACATACACACAACGCAGCTGCTGTGGCTTTGTCCTTTGTGCACAGAGGACCAGCCTGCGGCCCTTGTCATTGTGGCCTGGCACATGGGCCCTAACTGAGCGCTGCCTCCTCCAAGGCAACCAAGGCTGATGTGTGTGTGTGTGTGTGTGTGTGTGTGTGTGTGTGTGTGTGTGTGTGTGTGTGTGTGTGTGTGTGTCTCTCCCTTCTTCAACCCCCCTCCCACCCAGAAGTAAGGAAAGCCCACGTCTCTGTGCTCTAGACATTGTGATGATCTGTGTGGTTGTTTTTATTATTGTATTTATATATTTTGTATTTTGTGTCTATTTTCCCCCCCTCACCTGATGTACAGTATAATGAAAGCCTGTCATCATGTCACAGCACGGGCTTAATGCAACCTGCTCTCTCCAGTGTTAACGATCACATACTATTGGGTGGTGTCTGCTGCCCTCTTGTGGGCCAAGGTGTTTCCAGCAGAAATGTAAAGGACAAAAAAAAACAACGCTGGATGCGTTTTTTTTTTATTGATAAACAAACATATTATACAACACAAAACATCACATCAATTTTTGTTTGAGTTCAGACTACCACTATGTTGCAGTTGTAAATAATAAGCAGTAACTGTAATAACAATAATAATAGTAATAATAATCATAATAACTACAACAGCAAGTGAGTAGTGGTAATGAATAAAAAAATATAGAAATAAAGTTAGAAAGGAAAGGAATGACGGAGGGTCAACCTGTATGCAAGTTGAGAGGATGGGATGAATTGTTTGGATTGTTTATTGTTTTTAGCTGTGTTTCGCTCCATTGAAAGATAGTGAGAATGTATGGTTTTGTGATATTGTGAAGATAGGGACAGTGGAATGTTGTGACCCATGCATTTTTTTAAGAGTTCAGCTGTTACGGTTTGCCAAAACGAGTGATAGTAGCAGTCTATTGTGTTGAGTGTGCATTGTGAACCGATATCTATATTGATGTGCATTCTGTGATTTGTGATGTGTATTCTGTGCATAATCTTGAACCCTGAATGTTTTGGCGCCACCTAGCTTTGACTTGTGCACACGTTTGTGTTTTTTTTCAAGAAATTATATCTCAACTCCCAATGTAGGAGCCATGTATTTATATCTGTTTATTGCTCATCTCATTTATTACGTACGGTGTGATGTCACATGGTTTGGACCGGAAATAATCATTGTTTATTTCTTCACCTGCATGGCGAGAGAGGAGATGGGGTGAGTTTGGGTTCTCACATTTTCTGCTGACCGCAAATCTCACCGCATCCATGTTCACCTTTGCACATATCAACTTCATGTACTGGATTACGTTTTTGTTTTCTTACTTGGACAATAAACCTTAAATACATAACAGAAGTGAAACTGGATTATTCAAACGGCGCGTCATACAGGTGTAGATTGTTTTCTGTCTCAGCCTCTCAGCGGCTTGTGGTAGAGGCCGCTACACCCACAGATAAGCATTACCACTATGAAGTAGAATTACTACTGCGTAAAGCCATTTGTGGGGTTTTGAGAGTGTGACTAAAGTAGAATGGTTCTAAAACCCGTACTGCAAAGTAAAGGTCAAATTGACTGTTGAATAAACAATGCCAAACACCCAGACCACTAGACTATCCTGCCCCCTATATAAACATGTATATGCCTTCAACCAGAGCACAGGACTAATAATCACGTTCAACTCAAACACCTGTCTGAGATTACAGACTCTTTATAAAATGCTTATTAAAGTCAAAATTATTTGACTTCGATTATTGCCAGTTTAACCATCCATTTTTTTTATTTTATTTGGATTACTTAGAATTCAATGGAATGAAAAAACACAAAAGACCCAAAATACAGGTAGCAAGGTTCATTTTTATACCCAAGTAAAATAACATGGAGGTTTTGGTCACACAATGATAATAAAATATAACGAATATATGTAAAGTAATTAAAACCATAACAAATAAACAATAACACATATTCAGATCATCACTTGGACTGATGTAAAGGTCCCCTATTGGAAGTCTTCCCAGTTGTGTGGCCAGTTGTGTTGTCTGAAGGGGCCTGAAAGGGCTGGGTTATGTTTGAAATCTGTCTAACATGTCATAAAGCCAGTATTTCTATCTGAAAAATCCTCATGTAAAACAAGCCAGTCAGAACTGGCCCCAGGTGTGACATCATATCTGGATTGTAACCAATCGTCTCTGACCTATCCCCCTACTCCCAGTCAGATAGCCAATCAAGTTAGGGCATGTTAAAGAATGTGCGACACTAATTTGAAACTGGAATGATATGGGCCTTTTAGTGTTTAGCATCAATAATGATCATCTGACTGTAGTTTGTGTGTTTGTGTGCACCCTTTAGGGACTCTCCCATCTTCATTGTGATACATCGTGACATCAAAGGACAAAACGTCCTGCTTACTGAGAATGCGGAGGTCAAGCTGGGTATGTACACACATACGGCATGTACATGGTGAGGTCTGCACAGTAGACCTCATCGTAACCGGTTGAGGATGAGTTTCTTGGTCAGGGTGTATCTGGGCTCTGGTATTTGTTTGTCGTAAGAAGTTCCATTTTTGCTGACCTCGCGGTTGACACGTGTCAGAACAGTGAGAATGTCTTCCTCGCTGTATAGGAGAAAGTAGAAGTAGCGCAGGATAAAAAGCAATGCTAGTGAATTAAATCTTACACTGTACACTATTATTATAGCATGATCTGCCTGTACCTGCGAGCCACGCAAGTGGTGATATCTTTTCGACGTAGCCACTCTACAGTCTCTACAGAGACAGGAAATTACATTTACAGTCTACTTAAAGTATCTGTGCTAGATTTTCTGAGAATACACTATCGCAAATTAAAGTATGTTAGGCTATTGACATAACAGAATCCTTTACACAACAGCTTGAGATTTTGATTTTCAAAAGTATTATTAGATTTTACATAATCGGCTATGACAATGCTTTAAACCCCCTCTCACCGGACCACAGCCTCCAGTTGTTTGCACAGCTCCTGGATGTAGATGGAACCGGTTCTTGTGTTTCGGAATGAGATGCACCCTCCTAATGTTGACATGCCAATCAGGAAGTCGGCGTCCAAAGGAGCAATTGCTCCACGCTGAATCGGGCCTGCATCTCCCTCCAAGCGGCCTTGCATCTCCCCAGTTTGCAAACTGGCTCTAAAGGGAGCCTCCTGGTGGTTCCCTACCTGACACGCCTGGATGAAGAACAGCTTGGGCTTCCCTGCCAGCGAGGGGGCTTGGCTGCCGGTGAAGGGCCGCGTTAAATCACTAATGAACACCTTCTTCCCATCAGTCCCAAACACACACCCCATTTCTCCATGGGAGAGAACACACACCACCTGAATTCCCAGGAGGACAGAAAACATTTCACATTATGTAATACTAACAATAACATTGTACAAATATCCTTATTTCACCTGTAGGTAGCAATGCATTTCTCCACTGCTGCTCACCAAGACATCCACTTTAGAAAAATCCTGTTTTCCCAGCCAGTGTACCACATTCTGGATTTCTTCTGCAGTCTTGTTGTTATGTACCTCCATAACAAAGCCTAGACTGAAGAACACATCACTCAGAGCCTCTGCGTGGCGGGCGGGAGAGAAATACATGTGTTAGAACAAGAGGGTTTATTGTACATCATCAGCCCATATGCCATATGTTCCACTATAAATAGAAATGCCTAAAGTCACAGTATACAAGAACAAAAAGATTTTAAATATTCAAATAATGTTATAATTTTGCTACCTTAATTGAGAGGGATAGGTGAAAGAGCACCTCTGCGAAAACCATGTTTGTAAACTGCTGTTTGGTTCTTCTAAAGCTTTTTGAATCACTAGGATTGGTCTACAAGCTCTAATTATCTAATCAAAAGTAAGGGAGCCCCCAAAACACATTTTAAATAGGCTTAAGTCAAGACGACTCTGCAACACTGATTTTTACTCACATAATCTCAAGACGTGTAGAAGTTATTGTACATACACCTCTGGGTCTAGGTATCACAGACAAAAATAACCACAACACATGCACTAACAAAAGACAATCTTAGTAGTGTAAGAAAACCAAAAATACACACTCTCATCTTTCTGGGTTCCTGTTCGGGTTGTTAGACGATTTTCTAAGAAAAGCTCATTGTTGATGATCACGCATTTCCCCCGGGGATTGTGTGTCAATGGGTAGCAATCGTCTACAAGAAAAAAACAAATCACATTTTAAAATTTAAGTTAATTCCTCTGATATTCTGATTCCCTTGGGTAATTCCCCAACCAAGTGCTTTGATTTCAGTAAAATGTGAATAAAAGTGCATCCCTTAAATGCTGTATAGCCTAATATTCCACCGCTTACACATTACAATGTAACTAACATACAATTAAATTCTTATCTCTCTTTAAAAAGGCCTAAACAATTTCTCCATTTGTTCTCTAAAGTTTCTCCACGTGTTCTCTAAAAGGTTATGGTCTAATATGTATATATGTAGGTATACAGATGAGGGGGGTTAAGCTGTGGATCTGAATTACACATAAATTACATGTGATGTGTTATGTGTAACATTTAGATTAAATTAGACATGTAATAAAGATGACAGAAAAGTCAGTGTGCAGTCGTCTGTTGGTGTACCTTCAGTAGCATAGCAAGGTTCCGATGGAGGACTGTTCCACTCTATCTCCTCCAGTGAGGGAAAAGTATTTTTGATATCGTCTCTTTCAAGTAGCTGCAGGAAGCGTTTGCAAATACCTTCTCCTTTATTCATGATCTTATCAACAAGAGAGATGGTGGACTCCTCAACATCTTTAGTGATAACTTTAAGGTTGTTGTACTCACGCAGAGTTATCAGTTCACCTTCGAAAACGTTTTGAAGGATGAATTGATAATCTGCAGACAGAATGTTTTGAAGGGTTGTCTTTTTGCACTGTATTGCCTTTTGATAAGTCATCCTGAGGAAGACAGTTTTTTGTATTATTATTTTTGTGCAAGAAAGCAGTTTAAGTCCAGTTTATGTGCAGTATGGCCCAATCACAGGCCAGTGCCCAGGATGAAGGGACAATCGCCTCTACAGCTAAATCTGTAATATTACTTAGTTTCATGCAATAGGGTGAAATGGAAAAAATGACGAACGAATGAATTAATGGATTAGCAAGATGTCCAGAATGTATTCATTAACATTTTATTTTTATATTTGGACGCATGGACAGGCCCTTGACTTAGGCTACAAAGTGGTTGTAACTGTCAATGATTTCAGTGTTTTTTTATCCAAGCATCTTCAGCAAATATAAAAAAATAAACAGAATTGGAAAACTAATACATTTTTCCCTGCTGCCTGCCAGACACAGTGCAAAGAAACTAGTAATAATGACTTACCTTGGTGAAGAAGATTTTCGATTAGGCTGTCAGCGCTGCCAAAAATATTTTTCGTTTTCGGAGCAGACTGTCTAACAGTAGCCTACTTAAGACGAAAGACGATTCTTACTTTAATGTGCATTACTTAGTTGGGCTAAATTTTATTTAATATAGGACATTCAAAGTTTACGTGATATATTATAAAGGGAAACTACCGACATATTCTTGATCTGCTCAAAGCGAGCAAGATATTTTTTTCCCTTTCCGAACAACGGAAGTTGCTACTGTATGTCTAAAGGTAGAAGTAATGCAATGGGCGTTTCTAGTTATTGAAAAGGAAAGGGGCTAAGTCAGATTTGTCTGGTCCTTTTTTTTTTGGGGAAATCGGAATTGGTAGGTTGTGGACGTTATATATACCTTTTATAATAAATACGTATTATCATACGCCTACATACATTCAAAGGTTATTATGATTATTTCACAAGGTCGATATGATCATATATATATTTCTCAAGTTTATCTCTCTCTCTCTCTCTCTCTCTCTCTCTCTCTCTCTCTCTCTCACACATACACACACACACACACACACACATACTGTAAATACTATTTTCTCCAATGCATTCTGATTCGGCTGGCTGAGGCAGCTCATCATGACCTGCATCATGACATCACCTGCCCTGACTGCGCTGTTTTGGATCTCTGGACAAAACAAATGTATGTAGATATTAGCACTGTGAGACATAATTTACCATTTCCACCTTTTATGCAATTCAGACAGCAAGGTAAGCCATAAAGTCCATGACTGCTACCATCAAGAAAATAAGGACTGCTGGAAGAAGGGATAAGGCACAGCGTGAAGAGAGACTGTTGGAGAGGAAGGAGAAAGGTGAAGTATGGTTGCAACATAACGTGTCCAAGAGATCAAGAGGACTACACAGGGAGAAGAGAAAGCCCCATGGGTAATACAGAAGAATGGTGTAAAGGTGTAAAGCCCTAGCAACCCGTGAAGGCAAAGTTATAATAGGGCTGCAACTGAGAGCCGTTTGTGTTTAGTTTGAAAGTTTGTTTTTCTAATTCTGAAAATAGGAAAACTATGTGTTTTACTATCTAACTGTCTCTTATTGATCTGAATGTATTAAATATGATTTCCTATTCAATAACACATCGCTGCCGCGGTGTTTGCCTATGGTAGGGGATATTGAATGAGTGAAAGAGTTTCAAGCACAGCTAATCTCAGCACTTGGAAATGTCTAATACATTTTGAAGGCCTTAATATAAAGAAGTCCAGCCACAAACAGAAATGACCATCTAAAAATGAAAGAAAAACAATAAAACAATTACTGTGCACATATTAGCACCATTTGCAACTGTTGTTTATAGCACAGAGATGCCACTCTTAAAACTGTGGGACTCCCCTTCAATACATTCTATATGTTTCATTGTTTTTCAAATAATGTGCATTGTATTACATGATTACACAAGTACAGTATGTGCTGTGTAGAGTGAGGCCACACCCAAAAATGCAAAGGTATAATATATTGGGTGAGACTCCATTCAATATACATACGTTGGATTTTTCATATTTTATTCTAAAAAAAATACATTAATACATAGTAGCCTACATACTTTTAATTACATGACTATCCAAGTGCTGTACACACAGAAAAATAATGGTGCTAACTGGAACCAAAAATGGTTCTTCAGAGTGATGCCATAGAAGAACCATTTCTGGTTCCACAAAGAACCTTTCAGACCAAGGTTCTTTAAAGAACAATTTTCTTAAAAAGTTCTTTAAAAAACCTACAAAGGTGCCTCAAAGAACCTTTATAAAATGGTTCTTTGAGGCACCATTTCTGGTTCTTTAAAGAACTTAAAAAAAAGGTTCTCTAAAGAACCTTTCAAACAAAAGTTCATTGTGGGCCCAAATGGTTCAATAAAGAACCATTTTTATAGGCTATACAGCACAGTTTTATTTTTGTTATCAAAACACCATCGGTCAACAGAATAGGGTAATGAATCCATTTCTTCCTGCCAGCTTGCCAGACATGGTGCAATGTATGAAACTGCAAAGGTATGTGTAATGCAATTTTCCTAATTTCCAATGTATTATGCACAGGCAGGGGTGAAACCTTACGCAGACACCACAGCATTTGAGGTTGAGTTTGTTGTTTATTTCGGTAGCAAGCCGTTGTACAAAGACATACACGTACCCTGTTTGTTTCCTGTTCTATTGTTGCAAGTTGTCTCCCTCTACCTGTGACCCTACATTAATAACCCTGTGTATCCAGTGACTGCCTCCCAGTGTCCAAAATAATACTGCAAAATGCTATATTTAAACAAATAAAACGTGCAAACAAAAGGACACCAATGGCTCCGACTGTACGCAACGAACCTTTGTAAACAAGTTTAAAATTAATATTATTATCTTCAGTGAGAATGCCCCCTTCAATATAAATTCTTTAGATTTATTCATATTTTATGTTAGAAGAAAAATATGGATTCATATGCGTTAGGATGGTTACATTTCTCTAACACCGGAACCACTCGGGGACGTTGTTTTCTGACGCACCTATACAGGAACTTAGTTGCTTTCAGCGCGTTTCTCTTGATCATGTACATGCGTAGCTAGCCGACATTGATGTTGTAAGAAGAATAAACATACGTGAGTTCATTCTTGTGTCATTTTTGTTACAAGTATTCGGGTTTACAAGACACTTGGTATCAATCCGAACGTTATTTCGGAATTGGCGCTATGTAATGTTGCGCGTTCTTTATCCATGTAACTGTTAGCCCGCTACTGTTAGCCAACATTACCTAGTGTTGGTTAACTCAGAGTGAACGTTGTTGATCATGTGTATAACATGCATACATTTAAACATTCACTGTATGTTAGCCAGGGCTAGATGGTGATTGAGTAAACAGTCAGCTTTATTTTCGGATGTTTCTCTCTCTTGGACAGAGTCTTCTGTAACTGTTCCATACATTCATCATGGAGAAAGAACCCCCTAACAAAAAAGTCGCAGCACCGTCTGTGTCTCAGATCAATGCAGAGTTTGTTACACAGGTAACATTACCAGCACAGCACACATTGTCTTCATGTTTAATGTGGACACAAACGGTGT
The DNA here is from genome assembly GCA_025447815.1 of Percopsis transmontana. Classification (NCBI taxonomy): domain Eukaryota; kingdom Metazoa; phylum Chordata; class Actinopteri; order Percopsiformes; family Percopsidae; genus Percopsis; species Percopsis transmontana. The sequence goes on from JAOEHI010000359.1 coordinate 12,137, forward strand.
GAAAATATGTTTGTTCCAATTTAACTTCTTGAATGTATTCTCTTTTAGTTGGCTAATAAATATTGGGCTCCCCATACGAAGAATAAACTACCTTTTGACCCTAAGGTGAGTTAACTGCTGCACTCAACATTCCTTTCTTGATATATACTAGAATTATTAGGCATCTGTCCCTTCAATGTACTAGTATATGTTGACAAAGTATATTTGATGATAAATGAGCTGCTTTCTATAATAATTTATATTTTTGTGAGACTTTGTCTATCAGTGTTTTAACATCGTCTTGGCTCTTTAAGGTTTTAGAAGATGTTTATGAGAAAGAGATTCTTCAGTCCAAGTGAGTGAACTAAACATGTCTGAATTGAATTGGTTAATTTTACTGTTCCATTTTGCTTAGGTTTTCCTCTCATGGTTCATCCTCTTTATTTCTTACTCTCTTTCTTCAGATTTGCCATCAGAAAAATAATGCTATTAGAGTTCAGGTGGGTGATTTTGAACGTGTTAGAGGCTATTCAGTATGATTCACTAGAATTGATTCAGTACCATTACTTTCTTGTCTGATGCAGTGTATTTATTTTGCCGTTGCATTCGTTACAGTCAGTATCTTGAGAACTACTTGTGGGTGAACTACACTCCAGGGGTGTCCAGCAATGCGTACCTCATGTCCATCTGCTGCATCGTTAACGAGAAGTTCAGGGAGAATGTCCCTGCTTGGGAGGTAAGAAATACCAAGCATCATGTAAATTAGCCCTGCTAACCTGTTTAGATTTAGAGGTTTGCCTTCTTTCTTCCAGCATTCCTGAGGTGTGCTATATTATCATATTTGTTTGCAGAAGTAGCAGCTTAACTAATGTTGTGTTTTCTCTTGTAGTAGCCTAATTGTTATAATGCCATGGAAACTATGGTTATTACAGTGTCTTTTAATGTCTATCATAGGTTAGGGTGTGTGTCATGTTGTCTGCTCTTAAGGTAAACGCACTCTTCTCACATTCTTCACTCATCTATCCCAGGTGTTCAAGAAGGAGCCAAGCCACTTCCCCTTCTTTTTCAAATGTATAATGGAGGCGGTGCTGACGGGTGAACAGGCTGGCCTGACTTTGAGGGAACAGACTGTGTTACTGGTCTTCCTGGACCACTGCTTCAACAGTCTGGTGCGTCAGTTAAGCCAAGTGTCTTGTCGTTACTATTTACCGGAAAACGACACCTTTTTGGTGGATGTCAAAGCCTTGTCAGAAATAATGTCAAACTTGTTTGTTGAAGGATTGAGTTATGTGTTTGGGTAACCTTAGCCTATATGCACCAGCAATGGCAAAACGCAACCTTTTTGAATTTAAAACGTTACTAAGCAGTTGTCTGTAACATCCACAAGATGGCAGTATAACACTACACTGCAGTCTTTAATTTGTCAGCCAAGTCACATCTGTATCCCGTAGAGCCGCATTAAACAATGGGGGGAGGGGGTCAGTGCGGATGCCTCCCTCTTAAAGCTGTTGTGATAGCCTGGTGTACTTTGACAATATCCTATCAAGCTCTCTAATTGTGTCAGTTGCATAGATCTAATGAGCGGGATAAAGGTATAATTAAAATCTGACACACACATTATCTTTTGACGAGTGTCTCTCTGTCTCTGTGGGGGGGGGGGGGGGGGGGGGGGGGCGGGGGCGGGGGCCCCGCCCCGCCGCCCCCCCCCCCCGCCCCCCCGCCGCGCCCCCCCCGC
>JAOEHI010000360.1:0-13846 GCA_025447815.1 Percopsis transmontana
TGAATGGTTGATTAGATAATTGCATTAATGAGAAATTGAACAGGTGTTCCTAATAATCCTTTAGGTGAGTGTATGTCCTATTGTGGACATTGTAGGCCCTATGGTATTTGTCCTTGGTTGGTAAAATTGGATATGCACCACACATGGAAAGTTCTATTTTGCTGGTAGCCCACCTGTGTGAAATTAATTGTTTTCTATCATTTTTACAGGTGAATTCCGTGGAGAGAGAAATGATTCCGAAGTCCGGAAAATCTCCAGCAGACTCAAGGAAAGCTGTCGGCATCCATGAGTTTGCTGCTCTCGCCAGATCCTCCTTAAGTGGTGATTGTCTCTTGATCTATTCAGTTTCCACAATGGCTAAATGTCTGGAAATGGACTGACGCATCTTTACGTCTTTGTCTCTCATGTGTACTCCCATAGACTCTTACCTCTCTCTCATTTCCAGGCATCTCTCAGGCTGTGAGAGACCATGTGACGAAGCCCACGTCCCTGGCTCAGGGACGGGTAGCCCACCTCATAGAGTGGAAGGGTTGGCCCAAGCCCTCGAACCATCCCCCGCCTGCCCACTTTAACTCCTACTGCCATTTGACTGAAGGAGAGAAGGAGGCCCGATTCGCTGCAGGTATATTGTCTTTGTGACCTTCTCCGCCAGTGCGCTAGCAACGCGGTGTGTTTCCATTATCTAGACAAGCACGTGGCTTGCTCCTACTTAGCCTTGTTTAGCTACAGTACAACATCCTCTCCCTGTTTCCATGTTCTGCCATGCATCTAATCCCTAGCGCCTCTGCATAAGAACTCTCCGCCTCTCTCTCACCCTCTCACTCACACACACATACACACCAGTGACATCAACATGGTTTGACAAAGGGGTGGGGGTGTGTGTACACAGTAGGGGGTGATATTCAGCGTGGTGTGTGTGTGTTGCTACTAGGAGTGGCTGAGCAGTTTGCTATAGCGGAGGCCAAGCTGCGTGCCTGGGCCTCTGTTGACGACGATGAGGAAGAGGAGGTGGACTCAAACGACGAAGACTCCCAGTCCAAAGGACACGTGAATGAGACTTTCTCCGGCCAGAATCCAGGTACTCCTCTGATCTTCCCGTTTCATCTCATACCACTCATTTCAAGATCATCTTCTCATTGTACATCCTTTCTTTCTCTTTTGACCCCTTCCCCTCATCCCATCCACCCACCCACAGGTGTTTTCACTGTTTGCTCCCCCCTCAGACACCGCGTTGTCCAATCCCACTCCACCACGCCAGGCTGAGATTGACAGCGGCAAGGCCTCTCCTTCTGACAGCCTGGCAGGCTCTAGCAGCAGCAGTAGTAGTCGGTCTGCTTCTCACAGTGACCCACATTCTTCCCAGACCAGTTCACCTACTTTACACGCCGAGTGCACCCGCCCCTTCCAGGAGGGTCTGGTGGGCCGTAAAGTACCGCAGCGGTACAGCGGCGAGGTCTGCGTCCACCACAAGCCTGTGGAGTGGAGGCCCCGAGGCAGGAGCAGCAGGGACGACTCCTGCTACTCCACCTCCCGCTCCGAGTCCCCGGGAGAGGAAGAGGAGGACGAGGAAGATGAGGAGAGCGTCTTCCAAGACGTGCGGGTGTGGCACTGCAGCCCGAGGGGCTTCTTCTCCGACCGGGCTTCCTCTGGGGTGGCGTCGTTCGACGATGACGATGAGGAAGAGGAAGAGGAGCGGGCGGGAGTCGAGGAGCAGAATCCGGAGAAGGAGCCCTTGGTGTGACAGGCCCAGCCGTATTCATTAGATGTACCATACCATAACATGACTTACTGATGTGCTCTTACTGTAAAGCTCTCGCCCACCTCTACCTTCCCCTCCGCTCTGACTCCCTGCTTTCCTTGGCCCGTCTGTGTAAAAATCACGTACTGTTCCATGGCCCTGCGCCATAATCTGTTGCTGCTGTGAAAATATCAATTGGAGAGTGGATCTAGAGTGTAAAACTGTTGTTCGTTCATGCTGAGATTTGTACATTTTGTCAAAAGGTGTGTGCTGCTAACATGTTAATGGACATGTTGTAGTGTTGTATTTTTTTCTGGGGCATATTGTATGGTGTGAGGTTGACTGTTTGATACTGAATGTCTGGGCTATATAAATGGATTTCTTTAAAAAGCAAAAAAGACATTCCACACCTGAGCAACACATACCAGACTCCAAGAAGCACGTTTCATCTTAAGTCTGAAAGTTTTTTTTTTTAAATGTAATCCTTCACCGATGTACAAAAAACAATTTTATGTTCTTTGAAAAATAACAATGGCTGTTGATTTCAAATGCATCATTTTCCTATGTACATAGCATGTCATTTTCATCAATTTTTTCCTATTTACAAAGCATATATGGGCCAAGGCCATTATAAAGTGGGGATACTACAGACTTATTGCTTAACTACCGCTGCAAGTTAGATAACACACTCTCTACATTAAACTCCTTGAACATTATCTTATATGGCAAGCACTAATTCACATTCTATATGCATATAAAAAGTAAGACAGCATTAAATTATTGCACAAATGTCTACATACACCAAAATGAGCCTGAAGTTGTTTTGTGGTTAAAATCACATGAAATTGAAATATGGCTCAAATGTATAAATTGACAAAAATTACATCTAGTTGAAGATTTGAGTTGCGTCATATTGCGTTTGAAATGAGCGCTCATACAGAATTTCCTCTGACCACTTTCACGCCTAATTGTGGGTAGCGCTGTGCTTTAAAGGTACATTACTAGAATCGTCAAATGTGGCATTAAGGGACCAAATGGACTAAATGTATATTGTGCCATATATGTAGGAGGAAATGTGTGACTATCTACAGGCCACGTTAGTCTCTGAGTGTATGAAAATGTGTGCAAGATTGAGTAAATTTAGTGTGGGTTTGTGTTTTTAGCAAAACAGCCAGTAAAGTATCCTTCCAATCCAAACTCAACTGCTATTCCTTCTTCATGCTAGTAATAGCTACACGGTTAATTCACATAGCATAAGGTATATGTAGAGGCAATTCATACATATTAATTTTGTGGGGATAATAAAATCTGACAAGACTGACAACCTATATTGTCCTTATGAAATCAGCCCCTAGAGAGCCAAACAAGGCTACATGGTATGTTATATTCATGGTAGTACAAGTACCTGGCAGGCCGGTTCGCCTCTTTAAGCTGCCTTGGTCCTGGGTAGTAGATAGGTAGTGTTTTATTTAAACGTGGTTTGTACGTGCTTAGGAGCACGGAATACGCCACTTCCATATGCTGGAAAAGAAACTGATAGCTCCTTTATTTGTTTCTCTTGTGTTATTCCTGGTCATGTTAGGAGGACATAAAGAGTCAAATTAGGATTAAGTGTCAGAGCAGATTTGAGTATGGTGGGAAAAGCAGCACACTCATGCACACACACAAACACACACATAAAAGTCTATTTACTAACTCTCACTCTCGCACGTGCACGGTGCCACAAACTGTAGAATACAGATCTGTAGGCTGGAGTTGGAGTGAGCTCTTGAAATGTAGAAGCTTTATCGCAGGGAGACTGGACCCCTTGGTCTGTCCCAATGCCTCTAAATCATTCTGAGAGCTCCGTTGTGTGGGCGGGCTTTCCCTCGCACTCGTGTTCCGATTGAACCCTCTGGTCCTTCAGGGAGGGGCTTCCCTGGTCCTTCGGCGGTTCCTCTTCTCCGTCCAGCTCTGGCGTGTCAGCGGAGTGGTCGTAGTCGCAGGCCAGTTCTGATTCGTCAGTGTGGGAGGGGCTGCATTCAAATGTAAACTCTGACTGGTCCTCTGTGAAGGAAGGGCTTTCCTGCAGAACCACCGACTCGGACATGGGGGTCGCCGCATCGCTGGGGCCGGGTTCGAACTGGGGCCGTGACTGGTCCGAGAAGTGGACCGGGATCTCTTCATACGGGAGGTCCGGCTGCTCCTCTATGTCTGGATCCGGTTCCCGTGGTAACGAGAGCCCTTTGTGGCGGATCCACAGCTTGTGCAGTTCTGTTACCTCAGACACGCTGGTGGTGTTCCCGCTGTCACGGAAACTGGCCAACGGGGGGCGCACTTTCACTCCGGTCACCGTCACCGAGCCTTCTATGGCCTTACGTAGCTAGGGACAGACAAAAGGGCAGAGATGATGAGGGAAAAGCATACAGGAAGAGAGGAAAGATAGGAGCATAAGAGCAGTTCTCTCTGAGTGGCTTCAGAACCATACCAGGGGATTCAACTGACATAAATCCACTGAATTATGCCTATATGTTCAATTACAGTCTTCTGTAACCAGTATTGCATCAGTATTGATTCTGCACCAGTATTGATAGAAAACAATGTAACAATAGCAAGATTCCAAGCATTCTGCACCAGTATTGATAGAAAACAATGTAACAATAGCAAGATTCCAAGCATTGTAGATGCTCTGTTTTTTAACATAAATCTAATCTAACGTTCTGAGGTGTTTATGGCCCAAGTATGACATTTTCAGTACACATACACACACACACCTCTTTGAGCGACACCACCCCAACAAGACGACCAGTGCTGGTCACATAGGCATGGTCCAGTCCCAGCAGAGAAAATATTGTATGAGTCTGTTAGGAAGTAGAGAGTGGCAGGGGAATTGAGACATAACGGGAGTAGTTATTTCAATTCGAATGCATAAGTTGGTTCGAGTGAAATTCTAGTGTGCGTTAGGGTTTAGTGTGCATGGGTGGAGGAATAAATGAATACAATTTTCCAACTCTGTATGTGGGTTTGACTGCGGGCAATGTTACATTTAGTAAAACATTCAGGGAAGAAGTTTAGAGAAACTGTAGTTCACAAACGCATACATCTTCAGGCCCAGAGGCAAAAGAATTTCTTACGCTGGCAGTGTTAGTGCCACAGTCTACCCACTGTGCTACAGAGAGGTGGTCTTGTAAACAGTTTAGAGATAATACACCTTGTGCAAGGACGTCCTCTCCACCAGTTGGAAGGGGGCGGGGTCGATCTTGCAGTTTTTGAAATCCACTGGCTCATCGAGCTGCTGCTCTTCCCACTCTGCGATCTGGGAGAGGTTGGGTTGGCCAGCAAAAATACTCACCAAGCGGCAACAACAACAAATCCTAACCTCAGTATTACAACAGCTGCAATGTCTGTTATGCGTTTTTGGGCCCGGTGTAGCTCTCACCTCTGTCGTGGTCATGTCGTCTTCCACATCGGGAGCTTCCTGAAAAGAGACGAAGACACCGGGTCACACTGCGCGCACACAAACACACTGTGTCCAAGTAAAAGATGATTTATTGGCCAGCGATAAGGGAAAGTTGTGCAAGTGTCCCGGACACGTCACCATCTTGTGTATCTTCCTTCCCTGAATTGCGTTCCCACACTTATCGACTAAGTATTAGGACTGTATTTGTACACTTTGTACAGAGTGTGTACGTTAAGGAATTATTATTATTGTATTTGACCAACTGCTACCTGACTGCATTTAACATGTCATTTGATGAATTCACACAGTGATAATACATAGTGGAAGCCCTAACACACGTTTCAAATAGTAAAGTAGTAGCTACAACATGATCTGAGAGGGGGTTTTGCACGCTTTAAAATTCACAAGTTAAAATTGCAAGAGAAATATAACATAAGAAAATAGTGAACATACATACGAGTTTCCATATTTACTCTAAAGGAAAGTTGTGGTATTTTTTTGAAACATTTTACTGAGAACACACACTGACACACGTTCCAACCACAGCAGTAAAAGCCTCACAAGACAACATACAAAAGTTAACATTTTCCATGTGGTCATCAGCTAACAACCACAATGAAATGAAACACACAGCAACTATTTAGAAAACATCCTATTTTGTTGCTGCACTCTGGGATTACAAAGGACAACTTAATGTTTGTTTCCAATCTGCCCATCTCCCTAGTCACTGCAGTGCCCTCGAGTGGTCGCTTGTGAACCACAAAGATATTGGTATCTCAGCGCTCACTATACCCGCTTGTTGCAAGGCAACGGTTACTAGGCAACAGTCTCTAGGCGGCAGACAATCTTACCGCCATGGAGATCCTCACTCGTTTGAGCGTGGGCTTTCTGATTTCAGGAGGAGCCGGCCCAGCCAAGCTCTTCCGGCCGGGAAGAGAAGGGATCAACATCACACAATGTTAACACAGCGTTAGGAGAGACACCGTACAATGTTAGACCCTTACATTGTGTCTCTGCAACATTGGATTCCAGTAATGTATGCCGTCCCCAACCACTGGCCCAATGTTGCTGCAAGGGTATAATTACTTTGACAGCAATGTAGAAGCATTCGGCAAGGCCATAGCTCAAAGTGTATGCAATGCTGGGTTGAAATTATGTACTTCTCAGAGAGAGGGGCAGTGACTCACACGAGTTAACACTTTAAAGGGCTTCTCAGACGCGTAGTTGAAGTCATTTTGTAAATCATTTTCAAAAAGGAAATATTGCTATATCTGCAGCTCCACCTAACCAATGCAACATTTATATATATATATATATATATATATATATATATAAATATAAAAAGGGAAAAAGAAACAAAGTGCCAAATAATGTTGCTTTGGGCCTGTTAAAGGGTTAAACAACAAGTCTAGAACATAGAACACCCCTGTTCTCTGTGGCAGCTGCTGGCAGAGAGCATGGCATATATGTGGGCGCGGAGAGAGCACGGGCCGACTCACACATACACACATGTAGGAGACACGTACTGTATATACACTGTTATCAGCACGCCCACATACACATTCAATCTGTCGTGCTCCTTCCATTGTCTCCCTTAGGCTCACCTCCAGCGGCCCAGTGTCGTGGTCGGCACAGGAAAGGGTCTGAGAGCCTGGAAGAGAGGACGGACAGACAGTCAGACAGACAGACAGACAGACAGACAGTGGCCTGCCACTGTGTTAGAGTACGTACTATTGGGCTCTGTGTCACTGATGGCAGAGACGGTTTTGAGAGCAGACTTCAGGGGGAGCTGAGCGTTGGAAGCGGCTGCGCTGAAGGAGGACGACTCCTCTGTGGAGATCTATGTGAAGAATATATTACCAGAGGCCGCCAGACACACACACAAAGCGTACACACAAAGAAAAAGACAAATACAAACGCATGCACATACAAACACATGACAGCACAGGTAAAGGCACAGACACACAGAAGACACGTGTCAATGTGATTGTAGAAAAATAACGCATAATACACAATCTAATACACAGAGGGTCGTGAGAAACTCTTGGGATGGTCAGGAGATGATTTCAAGATTGAAATAATGTTTATTATTATTCTTTTAATTATTGTTACAATAAAGTAAGGAGTAGAGAAAACACGGACAGCTAAAACCAAGAGTACAATTAGGTCTTTTAGCAGACAGTTTTATCCAAAGCGACTTACAATTACATGGAGCAGATAGGGGTTAGGCATCTTGCTCAAGGATGCTTACAGGAAGGCCAACTCTGGGGCTTGAACCCATGACCTTCTGGCTGGGAGTCCAACACCTAGACCACTAGACTATCCACTAGTATAGTAAATATAAGAGCAATAAAGAAAATACAAAATGCTTTTTTCACCTCACTGAACAATGTACAGGTTTGGAGTCACAAATTAAGTTATTTAGCAGACCCTTTTGCCCAAAGCGACTTACAGTGAGTACAATTACAAGTACTAAGGACCACTGTAACCACTAACCAATCCTGCCCGCTATTAATGTTATTATTATTCATCTAATATCGTTATCTTAAATAAAAATGTGCCTACATTGCGCGCCTCATATTTTTGGGGAGGGGCGGTGAAAAAAGAACCACTGCGACCACTTACCATGTCATCTGTGCCATTACCTGCCGCTACATGCGTCACACATGCAGTGCCTTACGGGCCGCCACAAGCTAAACCACACCCCAGCAAGACACCAGGCCTGGCCCTGGAGCCCCCCCCCCGCACCCTGTCACACCTGTTGGGTGCTCACCAGGAAGCGGACCCCTTGGCGGGTGTTGGAGTTGCCGGTGGTTGTGGCGGTGGCGGTGGCGTTGACGTGGGCATGTGTGCAGGGGGAGCTGGGGGTGCTGTCGGTGGCCAGGCTGGGCAGGTGGTCCTGCGTGCCGTTGTCCTGGGCGAGCTGACACAGGTGCTCCAGCCGCCGCTGGCATCCCAGCTGGAAGGAGAGGAGAGACTGGAGCTGGGAGCGCTCTATGGAGCCAAGCAGGATCATGGAGTCTGAGGGAGAACACATTCACATTCCTCGATTGCGTTATAGCGCCACCAGAAACACACATTTCCCACCCAAGCTCGCTGTTTATGTTGGAAACACAACTGCACACAAAAGGGCTAACCCTAACCCTATTTTGTAGGGGGAGGGGTAGAGAATGATGTCAGCCTTAGAGCTCTGTATGGGGAGGGGTAGAAGGGAGTGCAGGCCAGGTGTGGGAAAGGCATGCTCTTTCAAACCAAACAATGTTTTTGTAACACAGGTTTTAACCACAAGGGTGCAACATTAATGTCCATGAAGGCAGCTCTTTTCATAGCTTAACATTAAAAACGGACCCACACAAAACAAAAAAAACGTCAGCCACAGATCAAATGAAGAGCTGTAAATACATACAGTACATCATGTGCTGTATATTATTAAAGCTGCTGTAAGTAGGATCTGAGAGTTGCAATAAGAGCTAGCTAAAAAAAGAACAAAAGAGAGTACAATTTTGAAAATCAACAGCCCAAAAACCAACCCCCTCCTCCTCCTCCTCTGCTCCCACCCTCCGGAGCCTGCTGGTCTGCTGTAGCTGTGTAGGCGCATTCATGTGAACGACAGGCAAGGTAGACTCGCCATACCAATCAGGGATAAGAAGCCCTGATCGGTCAGAAACCTCGCTGGCAAAATCTAAATCGACTTAAATAGAGGCAGGGGCTATCAACCAGAGCAGATATTCTCAGAGCATCTCACTCACTGATAGCTGATGGATGTCTATGGCATTTCTAACAAAGCTCTAAAATCCTACCTACAGCAAGATAACTTTATGTTATCTTTCACATTTTTGCTACTGTTAAACAATTACATTTGATGATCTTTAAAGTTTCACCTTATCATGATAATATTAATGTATTTGATTTATAATGTGTTATACATTTAAACACATTCTAAAGAACCATTAGGACATATCAGATGTTATACAAGACATATCTAACATAATATATCAAGACATATCTAACATAATATATCAAGACATATATAATATATATATATATATATATATGTCACAGGAAAGGATTGAGCATTGAATACAGTGGCAAGAAATTCACACTATTGCACGTGCGCGCACACACACACACACACACACGCGCGCCAACCTCTGGACTCGACCAGGGCCAGCGTTTTGAGCTGGCCGGTCAGTAGCACCTCCTGCACGTCTCGGTAGGAGGAGGTGAGCGTGATGAAGCGCACATCCCTAACCATGATGTCCTCCACCCGGATGTTATACTTCCTGGTGCAGGGAAGAAGTAGGGGGAAGCAGGGGAGGAAAAACAGCCACACAAGGACAAGGGAGAACCGGAGAGGAAAAGAGATTACAGGCAGAAGTGGACAGGGGGAATGAATCGGGGGGAGTGAAGCGGAACCGGGAGGGGGAGGGGGGGGGGGGAGTGGGCAACACTGAGAAGGGCAAGGAACAGAGGAGAGGATAATGAAGGTGGTGAGAGAAGGGTTGTGACGGGAATAATAAACAGGCACGAGAAGATCTGAAGGGAGAGGGATAAACGCATGAGAAAACATAAATACATTTGAATGAAGGAAAGGATGGGTGGAATACATCTAAGGGAAAATCCATTCATTATTGTCTCAACAATCCATTCACCCATGCATCATTGTATTCATTATAATAATGTATTTTATGTGCACAAAGAAAGTATCTAAAAAGTATCATTCCAACATTTAATTCCAAATTAGGTATGTCTTTATTTAAAATGATGCTGTAATTGATTTTTCTGACCACTAGGTGTCCCTAGCTAAGCACCTCTCAATCTCTCTCATGGTGTTTGCCGGTTTGCCTGGAGGCCGCTACTATTTGAATACAGCGAATGGCAAGTAACTAGGCCAACAGATATGCTGTCGTATAGTACAGTACATAGGCCGAGCTGAGCCACAGGCCAGGAGGAGAAAAGATGAAATAACAAAGAACTGTCTGCTCCACCAATCTTAGAACTAATCTTAAAGAAGGAACAAAACTCTCATGAGGGCATCAATCAAAAGGCACTGTACATGCCCGGACAGCTCTGAGTAGAAGTCTAACAATCGAACAAAACAAAAAAAATGTTTTCTATTTCAATTAAAAGTTTCCCGTCCTTCTAAGGGGCAGGGTGGCCTAGTGGTACAGGATCTCCCAGAGATTCTGAAGGGTTCAACCTAAATACTTGTACCTTTAATCCACAGGCAAGTGGGTAGACAGACACACAAACTCACTCGTGGTGCCCCATGCCTAGCTCAGGCAGATAGGGCAGCTTCTTGATTCTAATGATGGAGTCGTAGAGGGACGGCTGCAGGGACTGGGCCACGGCGTTGGCCAGGATCACAGCGATCATCACGGGCAGGATGTGAGAGATCTGCCCCGTCAGCTCAAACACTATGACCGCCGTGGACACTGTGTGAGTGACGGCTCCAGACAGCGCTGCAGCACCTGGAAGGCGTGAGGGGATCAACGCATCATTGATGCCGCTGGGGAAAATTGGCTTCCGCATTTGAGCCATTCTCAACACTTAGGAGTGTGCTGCTAGGGACTAAAGCCAGTGCTTTGGCTAAACTAAAATGCATTATTATTACAACATGATATAAGATAAGGATTTGTAGCGAGGAAATGTGAACACTAATTGTTTAGTGTCTGCCATGACACTAAATCCGTTCGGAGTTGGTCAGAGTTTCGCAGGATGTCATTCCTGGTTATCATTTTATGCCATCAAGCAGCCCAAACCAATGAGTCACAGCCGTGGCCAATAACGATTTTAGATTACATTTCTGTCATCAGTCACATTGTATAAGATGGGTGTAAAGTGATGCAAATGGGGAGAGTGGAAGGGATGCTACATAATGGTGACATAGTGGTACAGTACACACACTCACCAACTACGGCGTAACCGCCAGGAACTATAGGATACACCCTGCCATCGGCATGTATACCATCTGGAAACATGGCCGCCATGATCTCTCCAACCAGTCTGCCAAATGCAGCGCCTAGTCGTCACGCACAGAGATAGAAGAAACAATGATTCTTTAGGTTCAGAGAGAGAGACAGACATACTCACAGCAGATATGACTTTACCGATAAGGAAAACTGGCATGAAGGCTCCACATGGAACGGGCATGGTGGTGGCCACAGCAGACATCCAGAACTGAACAATAGGGGCAGACACACAAAGTGAGATAGGATAGGACACTCTATATTCCACCTATTAGAATCTATTTCCTCACCACATGAGCAACGGCCTACCTTCATGACGATGAAGAGGATGAGTGTAATGAAGACGTTGACCTGAGGGTGTTTCCAGGCGTGGGAGTGGCTGATGTAGTCGAATTCCTCAGCCACACCATGACGACACCAGGTTCTGTTGTCAAACAAGGCCACCAGAGACTCATGCTGTGTCAGCTAAAGAGGAAACAGAAAAATATGCCCAGCAGGAATGAATTAACATTTGTACCCTCCTGAAGTCATAAGCCGTCATTTTCTTTCCATTTCATCTGCTCTCTCTTATTGTTTACTGAAATAATACTGTATTTAGAAAGGGTCAGGAATGGTTTGGACTCAGCAGTCTGAACCATTCTCTTGTGATTCAGCTTTAATATGTATGGTGGCCATAGAGCATTTTAACCCCCAGAGGCTTGAAAACTACACTGGTGCTAAGATGGATTGCATGTAATGGATTGTCACCAACACTAACAGTTGGTAATGTAGTTCACAGCCTTCACAGATCCTCTATAGCTAAGTTCTTGATGTAGCTAATCTAAGGCTTCAAAATGTACAATAGTGGCATCGTCCAAAAAGGATGATCTCATAAAGACCAATTTTGGCAATGATTGATGGGATTTTCTATGGGAAATGAATAGGCATTATAAACAAGGCTCCAACGGGGGGAAATGCTATATGGGGCGTGACGTCCAGACTACAGTATGGCTCTTTGTTTGGCTGGGTTTGATTACATTATGGGATTGTCCTCTTCAGCTAGCAGCAATGCCTCGTGACATCCTAGCACTTCTGACATCTGTGACGTGTGTGTGCCTGCTGCATCAGATTACGGGATGCCATCTGATTGTTACAGGGTATCCTGAATGGGACGGCTTTATGTGGCTGGGCTTCACAGGACATAGATATTATAGGATGTCCATAACATCAATCACTGATTTCTACTTACTAACTTACATGCCGCTAAAGAAGATGAGCTTACCTGTCCGGCCATGAACTGTCCAAATCCTGGAGGAAAGGTGAGGGTGGATATCAGCAGGGTGACAAGGGCTGGGTACACCAGACGCCTAACAGGAAGAGAGGGACTGTAGGGTCATTAATGGGTGTGTCTGTCACACTGGAGGTACAGGATGTGCTCGCTTGTAATTGGCTGATAAGGACGTAATCTAGATACTTAAATGTTATCCTAAGCATCATCATACTGTATGTTAGTTTAAATCCACAAAGTGTGCGTAAAGATTGGTGTAACTCCGCATAAGAATTTTGTATGAGCATTAGTGGAAATTATTATCTTATAGTAACAATAAAATGAATATAATAATGATCCACCTGCTCTTTCACAAGTATTTCAGAGGCCAGGGACTACTATAGAGCAGTAGCCACCAAGGGCTTGCTAAAAGATGGTGTCATATTTTAAAACCTTGTAGCCTCCAGACGGCCATAAAGCAGCTCATGGGGTATAAATGTGTCTATATTACTGTAAAAATAATGGTGTTCAGACACTTACTTCCTGAGCAGGAACTTGCTAATGGTCTTCTGCTTCCTCATACACTCCACTATCAGTCGGTTCAGGTAGACAAACAGAGCACCACCAAAACCACAGGCAATCCTAAAGATGGCAGCAAGGAAAGCACAGACACTTATATCAGCAAATACAAGGGATCTCATCTTATGCTGTTGGTTTACATGCGGCTTAGGAAGAACCATTACAATACTAACAGCATTTAAAAGTTAATATTTTATTACGAAAACGTTATGCTATGCAGCTTCAAGACCAGCCAACAAATGCTGTTCACTTCTTTGTTTTGTCAATTCTCTCATGTCTCCATATGTCTACCTAGTGCGCAACCTTGTGGCAAGAAATATATTATTATATATATTATAAGGTGTCATCTGTACATTGCAAAGCTACTCCCTGCTCTTTTCAACTTGCAGAAACATCAACTTGTGGTGAATCAAGTGGGTGTGTAAAACTGAGAGCAACAAAGAGGACAGGGCTTGATGTAAGATAGAAAACCTCTGATATCCTCAGTTATTCAGTGGCTGAAGACCGTCATAATGTGGCAATACTAACCCCAGAATAGCAAATGCGGGAAGCTCTTGAAGGTCAAAGGGGAAGTCCAGACGGAAGCGGGTTTTAAAGAGAGCAGTGATCGTTTCTGATGGAAAAATAAATCAATTAATTTAATAAAATACTTTCTCCTTTTATTTACACCGTTGTGGACACAATTAACCGTTTTTTTTGCTTTTGTCAGAATCCTTTCTATATCCTACCAATCTGAAAAAAGATAAAACATTTTGACCCAAGCTGGTGTCAACACAACTAAAACTGTCACGATCGGCACGCTCACGGCCACGCGCGCATCGTGCCTCCTTTCCCCTGCAACGCACCTGTGGCGCATTAGGCCCACAGGTGCAGGA
>JAOEHI010000361.1:0-13844 GCA_025447815.1 Percopsis transmontana
CCTATCTGCTCCATGTAATAGAACAATGTAATTGTAAGTCGCTTTGGATAAAAGCGTCTGATAAATGCTGTAAATGTGCCAGCCACTTAGCAGTAAGCTGTGGTAGGGGCATGTGCTCTTTGAAACCAAAACATAGATTTGGGGGCAGGATAGTCTAGTGGTCTAGGTGTTGGACTCTCAGCCGTAAGGTCATGGGTTTGAGCCCCAGAGTCGGCTTACCTGTAAGCATATGCCTAACCTCTACCTGCTCCATGTAAACAATGTAATTGTAAGTCACTTTGGATAAAAGCATATGCTGTAACTGTAACTGTAATGAAATAGTGAACTCATGGGGGATGCGTGGATCAGTGGACACACTGACAGATGGGTTGGTGGCTAAACACGGCTAATGAGGGAAGCCGCGGAGTCTGAATGAGCTCGTTCTCTTGCAGGCCGGGCGATGCGAGCCCAAGCTATTGGAGG
Source organism: Percopsis transmontana (assembly GCA_025447815.1). Lineage (NCBI taxonomy): Eukaryota > Metazoa > Chordata > Actinopteri > Percopsiformes > Percopsidae > Percopsis > Percopsis transmontana. The sequence continues at coordinate 463 of JAOEHI010000361.1, forward strand.
GAGATCTGGTGGTCCTCATCAACGGTCGAGACATTTCCGAGCACACACACAACCAGGTGGTTATGTTCATACGTGCCAGCAGGGAGTCACATTCCAGAGAACTGGCACTGCTCGTCAGACGCAAAGGTGTGTGTGTGTGTCGTAGAGAGAGAGAGAGCAAGCAAGCTACTATGCGTTTGATTTAGTAAATATATGTTATGCTATATTTATAAATGTCCCATTTGTAATTGTGTCATATTGGTCTATTATCGTGAGTAAATAAACTATATAGATACATTTTAATTGACCTGCCATGTTTGTATGCATTTTTACACTAAGCACAACATTGTGAGTATGTTGCACATTCTGATTCTCACTTACTGGGTTTGTTTGCATTTTAATGTATGTTCAGTCACTTCTTATTTATTGTAATATATGCTGTCATGTGTTATTATTTAGTTAGTGATTCTAAGTGATTTCTATTGACTTTGCACCCACCTTTTTAAACTATTTTATCTGAATCTTTGCTGCTGTGACCTAATTTCTCTAGGGCATATGATCAAATTCAGTCTAATTTAATCTGTAAACTGTAATAATAAATTGTAAATGTTTTCTTATGCTTTTTTTTCAGGACCCGGACGTGTTGGACCCTTGCTTCAATTTCCTCCCGCCCTCACACTCACCGGCCAATTACAGGGAGACAAGCCTCAGTCACCTAGCCAATCAGCGCAGGTCAGCACACTGGAGGAATCAATGAGGCAGCTGGAGAGAGGAATACAGTCAGGCACGCTTTCTTTCCACTTTGAGGTATGAGTTCATATTCAGATAGTGGAAGCTCAAAGCGGATCGCTAAAGGTTTCTATATAAGCGGGCCAAACTACATAAATGGCTATTTCAATTTAAGCAGGATTTTGTTTCCTTCTCAATTATTCTTGTGCCATAGCGATGCCCTTTAACTGCTGCTTTGGGGCAGGTGTTGACTCTAATATGCTCACCATATACTGCTGTAATTTAGTTTATTTTAACAAATGTGTGTGTCTGTGTGTGTGATGTAGAATCTATACAGGAGGAAACCTGGCCTATCAGTTACCTGTGCTCGGCTCCCAGAGAACATGGAAAAAAACCGATACAAGGATGTTTTACCTTGTGAGTACTACTGGCACTGTCTGTCCGTGAGTCTATGCAACCGTCCCTCAACTTGAGTGACCTTGCGAGTACTGGCAATGTGGTGCCTGGTGAAATTAAATTAACTAAAGCGCTGGTTGCCTTGACAACTATGTTATAACACTGCTGCGTCTCTCTACTTTCAGATGATGATTCCAGAGTAGTTTTACAAGACCGAGAAGACTACATCAACGCCAGTCACATCACGGTCTGTACTTGCAGATATGCCGCAGTGCTTCCTGTTGGTCCTGTCTTGAGAATCTGTGTAAACCCACCCAGTGTGTGTGTGAGTGTGTGTCTCATTTTGTTTGTTTGTTTGTGTGTGTGTGTGTGTGTGTGTGTGTGTGTGTGTGTGTTTGTTTGTGTTTCTCGTAGGTGGCGCCCCCGGTTTCTGGTGTATGTTTACGTTATGTTGCGGCTCAGGGTCCGTTGCCACAGACCTGCACTAATTTCTGGGAGAGCGTCTGGGAGCAACAGACCCACGCCATCATCATGCTAACAACTCTTACAGAAAGAGGACGGGTATACAGAAAGTTCACGCATGCTGACCAAGAAACACACCGTACATTACACTCACACTCATGCACGGAGGGTTTGGGCAACACTTAAAGCTATGCTGCCCAATATCTTAACTGTGTTATTGTAGCAGTAACATTGCTAGCTGATTATAACGTGCTGTTTCATGTTTATTTGATTTGTGATTACTGTAATTACACGGCTTGGTAGTGGTTTTGTTTTCACACAAAAATAATCAGTTGGAGCAGATGTCGGTAATTACAGGAGTTCACAAGCTAGAGAACAGCTAAATGTGGAGTGTGAGCAGGTTTCCACTGCCACTGAGGGCACAGACGAAGACTCAGAGGCAAAGAAATGCCAAGGCGTCACTGTCTGTAAATTAAGCCTTACCTGTTTCTTTTTTAAAATTTTATTATTTTATTTTTTTAATATTCTACACTACTTTGGTATCATTCATGTTCATTCACAAACACACAAACACACACACATACACACACACACACACATCATTCTGGCATGATTCGAGGTTCCAAGGCTAATGACTCTTGGTTGGGACACATGATGCTAATAATAACTGTAGTAATTACATTTTATATATCAAATTCATGACATTTTACAGAGCGTTGGCCCAGGTACATCGGGTATTATTTAATGACACACAGCTGAAGTAATGTCATGCTCCTGCAGACCAAATGCCACCAGTACTGGCCGCATCCTCCGGAGGTGAGGGATTATGGGTACTTGAGGGTGAACTGTCACTCGGAGGAGTGTAACCTTGCCTATGTCACGCGGCAGTTTACCCTGACACACACACAGGTACAGTAACTCCCTGAGGGCGTCTGTTTTGTATGTCCATAACATGAAGCACGAACACAGCACATGGCGGTACAGGCCTCTGCTCTGTGCTCTGTGCTGTGTTCGTGCCATATGTCATATAACAGGGGCTCGCCACAGGCAACAGCCATTCTGGATCAAACATGCGAGCCTGTATGGAGTCAATTCCTGCGTGGGCGGTGGGTTGAACGGTATGCGCAAGTGGATTTGTGTGCGTGTGTCTGTGCATGAGGGCTTTGGCAGGTGGCAGGTTCTTCTTCGGAAGGGGTATTTGTGTGTGTGTGTGTGTGTGGGGTGTTGAGTGCTTGCTTGCAGCCTATTATCAGATCTAAGGTGTTTTCCACATTAGCTTCCGTGGTGCTAAGGCAAATAAATGGGTGATGTTCCGGGAAGCAAAAAGTGTACAGTAACACACACACACACACACACACACACACACAAACATACACGCCGCCTCATGTACACACACACACACACACACACACACAGATACTGCTGTGCAGGCCCATCTGCTCCTCTGGCTGAGTGAGTTAAGCCCAGCATGGAGCGGCAGGCCACACAGCCACTACAAACGATAGACTCATCTCCTCCATTGTAGTAGTGGAGAGCAAAAGATCCTCTACCGGGTTCCTTAGGCTGCCCCGCATCTTACATAGCAGCCGCAACCAGTTTTGCGCTCCTCACTTGTTCCTGTGTGTGTGTGTGTGTGTGTTTGTGTTTGTGTGGGCCCACTTAGCTTGGCGAGGAGCGTGCAGTCACACATCTCCAGTACGTAGCGTGGCCGGACCACGGCGTACCAGATGACCCATCTGACTTCCTGCTGTTTGTCAGCTGTGTCAGAGAGAGGAGGAAAGGCGTGAAGCCACTGATGGTACACTGCAGGTAAAATACACACACTAAAACACAGGCTTACCTGACAGGCAAGTGTACTGCACATTTACTTGTGCATCCAAACCTAACGTGGTGCCTTTGTTTGACATTATGACTTCAGTGCCGGGATTGGACGCACGGGTGTGCTGATCACCATGGAAACGGCTCTAACGCTGTTGGAGAGGGGTCAGCCCGTGTTCCCACTTGACATAGTCAGAACACTGAGAGACCAGCGAGCCATGATGGTCCAGACAACGGTATAAAGCACAGTGGGCGTTTGTCACTTGTAACACATGTCTTGTGTTACTCACCAAGAGGCCGCCATTGTTGACTTGCGGTGCATCTCTTCTTATGGGTCATCCAGCCTTTATTTATGCCCTTATGCCCTTTATGCCCTGCTTCTGTAACCTCTAGGCTAATGTAAGGCTATCACTCATGTCTCCTTATATAGAAGGTAGACCCCTATATGTCTGTGTACATACAACTGGAAGTTTGTATTGTTCAAAATATTCAGTAGCTAGCTGCCAGTTGCCAATACATGGAAAGTAAATGTACCAGGAATGATCAGCCCTCAAACCAGCATTTTATCATTGAAATCGGCATTAACTTTCTTCAGTGAAATACATGGAAATTAAATGTATAGCAGCACATAGCACCACACCAGCAGTTCTAATATTGTTGCAGTAATGTCAGTGTACTGACACACAGAGCAGGAGACACAAGAGAAGATGTCCAAGTGCACATATATTATGCGATTGAATACATCTTTTGTCACTCCTGTCATGTGATTGGCAGTAAAGCCCTTGCTTCAGATCTGAAAATAATCCACAGGTGTGTCTGTTGATCCTTCCACTGGAGACAACTTAACACAGCACTATGGGTATAAAAGGATGTGTAGCTGTCAAAATGCAGGTACTGAGAAACAGAAATAAGAAGAAGAAAAGAAAAACATTTGTACTAAAGCATCTGAAACTGGACACCTGAGAAAAAGCATGGAAATATATACCCTCACTTCTTATAGACCAGAAGATTTTTCCTAGGAAATGCTACTTGACACGTTTAGTTTTGAAAAGCAAATGCAGTCAAATTTAAAAAAAAAGCTTTCATGAACAAAGTGTAAGTTGAACATTTACACACACATTTACGCTTCTGACGCCTTATGTCCAAAGGCTGCCAGAAGTGTAAATGTGTTCTTCAGAATCAGTGCTGTCTTAACAAACAAAAGCTTCTGTTTCTCTTTCAGTGTCAGTTCCAGTTTGTTTGTGAGGCCATTCTGCAAGTCTACAAAGAGAAACAGGAAGGCTCGCCATCTCCATAGTCTAGCTCTGCACCGCTAACTAATCCCAGCAAGGCCGAACACACCCACAGGACATTCTAGCCCAGCCTCATTCCTCTGAGGGAGTCTCCAGAGGGGCCGACAGACCTTTGCCACTATAGAAGCCTGGCCTGACTCACCCCTGTTGGACAAATGTAAAGACTGGAACCTATGAGCGTAGCTGGTCTCTGCCATCTACGTAACCATAGCTGGTTTCCCCCCTCCCTGTCTAACAGTGCATTTCTAAACCAGGGCCTCTGGGCAGACTGGGCTCCATGTAGACTGATGTGAACTGCCGCTTTCTGTCCTTTGGGCTGGCAGGGACTGATGCCCTTACTTACCACTGTAACACTAACGTATGTAGGCCTCCACAGAGGCCTGGCTGATGTGTCCCAATGGGTGCCTCCAGCAGGGCGGTAGAAGCGGGCCAGGATGGCTATTGTCATTCATCTGTGTGTCCTCAAGAGGGAGAGAGCGTGACAGTGTTTAGATCACAACAGCAGGTTAGGTCAATGCAGCAGCACCACATGTATGCTGACTGGGGCACTGAACTTACTGTACCAATCACTCGTAAATTATTGAGACACACAAATAAACACTGATTTATACTGATAGGTCTCCGGTATGTGACTCTCTCTGGGTGTACATGTGAGCCTGGTGAAGGGTACTATGTCATTATATAACACTGAATGATATGATGCTTCATGTTGAAAAGTTGTAAGAATTATGGCGTCTACACAATTTTGTTGTTAAGTGTGCCTAAATGTTGCCGTAGCCTTTGTGGATCAAGGTTGCTTACAGAACATCATTCAGTAAGTGTCCCATGGATCCTGGTGTTCTATGGATCACATTTCAACCTTGAAACCAAAATTGTGAGGATGTATGCAAATTGTTTATGATTATTATTACAAGGGATTATTACAATTGCCACTGAAATATGGAATGTGACACAGTAACCCAACAACCCGAAGCAGTAAAAATATATTTAGACTACAAATCGTCCTGTACACCATTGGACATGAAAATATACATTTTTGTTCACTAATTTATTCCACTCATCACAACTCTTCTAGAGTAGGGTACGTTTTGGCAGAGAGGTGGCGCTGGTTCACAGACGCTAATGGGTCAGACAGTCAAGAAAAAAAGTTTGTACTACGCTGCGTTTTAACGCAGGCGCAGATCATGCTGTTTGTCCAGTTTCGCTGGTTGACTTTTACCTGCTAGGTAGACTAGTTTAGGTTATCGGGGGAAATAATAAAAAATAACGATCATCGAGGTCAATGGTGGGCTCTAGGCTATATTGAAGTGCAAGCGAAACTCCCTCCCTGTGCGTGGGTCCCCACTGCGGAGCGTGAGACGGGATTTCTCCGGGATTTCAGAGTCGGTGCGCAACAGCAAGCCAGCAGGCGGCAGGTGCTTCACAAAGGACAGGGGATTGTATTTCCGCGAGTGAGCTCTCCCGTGAGATCGAATGAATGATCGGAAATCAACTGGTTGGTGAATCAGGCGCAAATCTGTGTTTGTGTAGGCTTAATTAGTATGCGGCTGAAGTATCCCACTGCTGCCGACATCCAGCTTGAGGATTGATCGGCAGCCTAAAGTGACGTGCCTGCTGATTGACTCTTCGCCCTGGGAAGGTGGCAGCGAGACCCTGGTTACTCGCACTCCTGTGTGTTTTACGGTGTGAGAAGCCGTCAGGCAACACGGACTTCCTTGCGCCGTGGATCAGAAAGATGATGGGCTTTCTGCGCCGGACATTCAGCCGCCGCTCACGGAGACGGTTCCAGACGGAGCGGGACGAACGGGACGGTAAAGGGGCAGGGAGAGGGGCCACCGGGAACCCCCTGCTCCTCGCTCACCAGCAGCAAGTCGTTCACGCACCCGCCGTGGTGACCGGGGGAGCCGCCGTGCACATCCCAGCGGGAGGGACGGCGAGGACCACCATTACTTGTCGCGTTCTGTTACTGGACGGCTCGGACGTGAATGTAGATTTGCCTGTGAGTGCATTTAGCCTATCTGGTGTTGTGACAGCGGCTCTATGTTTACACTAGCTGACCGAGTGTGTGTAGACAGACAGACAGACCTACCCCGCCGCACCTCTTGGTAGATTACATACATGTCCCTTCACCGGAAGGGATACAAACTCACAAATGTAAAGTTTTGAGCCTTAACGGTTCATTGCTTGATAGTACTACCATATAGTGACGTAAACAGGGTGAAGTGGGTGTATCCTGTACAGTCAGAGGAGCAGCTAGACGGTGTTGTACTTGGCCAATGCATCTTATACAGTACTTCCCCACTTTGACAACAAGGAAAGCAACAAACCTCAAAGATAAAATTGAAGCTCCTCTTCCTGCCCTCCTAGTCTCTCGCTCTCTCTCTCTCGCTCTCGCTCTCGCTCTCTCTCTCTCTCTCTCTCTCTCTCTCTCCCCCTCTGCATGCCCCCCCCCCCTGTATTTGCCTGTTACTTATTTACTTATTTGCTCATGCTATCTCCACTCTTCCGCTGGCCCTCCTCCTTTTACACTCCCTGTACCTTTTTCTCTCTCTCATTTACATTCTGCCCTCTATTCCTCCTACTCCTCGTCTGCCCATTCCTCCCCCCCCTCATATTCTCTCTATCTCTCTCACTGCCTGTCAGTGTCCGAGCTGCTCTTCTCAGATTCCGTGATCTGATTTATCGGGTGTGTGTGTGGGGGGGGGGGACTCGCAGTGTCATAGCTTAGTGCCATGAGTGTGTGAGGGACGGGAGGCTTGAGGAGTGTGTGTGTGTGTGTGTGTGTGTGTGTGTGTGTGGGCATGCGTTTTAAGTGCCATCTCATAAGATGTTTTCATTTTTGAAGGTCGAGTGTGTCACTGAAGCTGTTACATGCGTCACCGCCGGCCGAGTGGGTTATCAAGAAAATCTGCTTTGTTGGGTGGAAAAGCCTCGTGTTTTCCTGACGGGGGAACAAAAGCCAGTGCTGTCTGGCCCATAGGTCTGACACACAGTGTCTCACAAACAAAATGAAACAAACACACAGCTGTCAGACCGGCATCTTACTCGCAGGTGTGTTGAGACAAGCCTGTGCATGTCCTCGGTGCTCCCCAGGCAATGATACAGGTGTCTGGGCACAGCCAGAGCACTACAGAAGTGGCAGAAATGACTAAGTGTGTGTGTGTGTGGGGGGGGGGAAATCCAACCAGTAGGCAAATTTTTGGCTTATGCTTGGCTTCCTCGTGCTTGTTCTCACGTGATGTGGTGGGGCGGTGATTTAAATCACGGCCCCACACTATGTCTAGCAGCAGACGTAAGTAAGACGTTTTTGACCCCAATCCCATAATTCCACTGATAACTCGCACTTGTACACATGCATCGGGGAGCTCAGAAGAGAGTATATGGCGCATCTTCACCACCCCACTACACGTCTACACACCTTACAAACCAATGCAGGAAAGATTTGGCTTACTTCTTCATATCTACCAAGCAAATGCTTCAGACCTAATGATCCTTTTTCTGCTTTACTGCGCTGGCTCTTATTTTGTGTGTGTGTGTGTGTGTGTTAATGACAAAGGCCTGAATAAGGGCCTTTCCCTTAGGGCTTGTCCCTTTCATTTTGACCCAGATGCAGTAGTAGACCCAGTCGTGACTCCCTTCCGATCTGAAAAGCAAGTTATTTCGCCTGATTATGATGACCTCACGTTGGACTGCTGCTTCAGCTAGTTCAATGGCAGAACTGCTTTCTTTTAACGCTTTGTGTGGACATGAAAAGCTCTTTTAGAATATACTGTACACCTTCATTAAATCATCAGCGCTGGCAGACAAGGCGGACAGTGCACAAAGGTAAAAAGAAACACTAAGTGCCATCGGGATTCATTCCTTCTTCATTCTTGTGTTGTAGAGCAAGGCAAAAGGCCAGGATCTCTTTGACCAGATCATGTTTCATTTAGACCTGGTGGAGGCTGACTACTTTGGCCTACAGTTCATGGACTCTGAGCAAGTTTCAGTGAGTGCATATGTATAAAAACAGACACACACACACACACACACACTCTTACTTAAACAAGTATTTGCTTTTATTCCCCTCGCATAGTAGAACCTGCTAGTCCTTTCATTCACCTCCTTTCTCTTTCTCTCTCTGTCTTTCTGTTTTGTTCTAGCACTGGCTAGATATGTCCAAACTTGTGAAGAAACAGATCAGAGGTAAGCTCAAATTAGATGCATTATCATAGTATTATCTGATTTATGAGTGTGTTTGCGTGGATGAAAATGTGTGAGCATATGTGGTTCCGTGTGTGTGTGTGTGTGTGTGTGGTTTAAGGCAGGTAAGTAGTTAGCAGGTTGCTTATTATCGAATGTTGACATGGTGATTAGCATGTGCATTAAAACCGTACCGTTGTTTGCTAACTGGAGGCAGAGTGATGAATGCATAGAAGTGGGGGGGAGAGAATGGTAGGGGTGGAAGAGTAGCCCAGCAAAGCGTGTTAAAGGGAATCTGCTTATGGGCTGGAGCCCAGGAGCGGCTGGGAGGTGAACACCCAGACCCCTACACTAGCCTGCCCCCCAAACAGACCCTGACTCCTTGAGAAGCTATAGAAGGTATAGACTGTGGTGGGGGAGTAAGTCTGATTGTAGAGTTGTGATGTGTGGAATAAGGCAGTGATAGATGGCGTATATGGATGTGGGAATTTTAAAATATTGCTGCTAAGTGGCTTTGAATGGATTCAATTTGTTTTAATAAATTATTCATTATCGGTCTTCTCCACCTGCCATCTATATTAATCTCTTAATTTTACACACACACACACACACACACACACACACAGTGACTCTTCTTTCTCGTTTCGTCCGTCTTTTCCTAGACGGTCCTTACAGACTGTTCTTCAGAGTAAAATTTTACTCTTCAGAGCCAAACAACCTGCATGATGAATTTACCAGGTAATAGTCACGGACCATCATCCACACACACACACACGCACTCACGCAAAGCATTCTCCTGAGCCCAGTGTTCATAGGTCCAAAGGGGAACGGGGCCTAATTACTCTGCTCCTCTGAGCAGATTGTAATCAAGGCCAAATGTACCGAGAGTTGTTAAGCCCGATTGTATGTGTGAGGTGGAGATTGAGATGTTTTATTTCTCATTTCAGCTCAATCATTTGCTTGTCTCCCCCACCCCCAACCCCCTCTCTCTTTCTCGATAGGTACCTGTTTGTGCTCCAGCTTCGACAAGACATTCTGTCTGGCAAGTAAGCAGTCCTTGACATGGCTCATACAAGCAAACGCAAAACAGAGCGCAACAGACTCACTAAACCTGCCGTCGTATTCATTCTGTCACCCTTGACACTAAACGTTTTCTCGCCTAAACGTGTCCGTGACATATTGTGTGGTACCTGTGAGGACTTCACAAGCAGAGTAAAACGTGGAATACACATAGACCTTGCTGTGCTCTCGTGCACGTTACCCTGAGTTCGGGGTACTTCTACACACACACACACACACACACACACACACACACACACACACACTTTGAGCTTTCCCTCTCCTCTCCCTAGCTCTATCTGGGCCGGTTCCCCTGAGTGTGGCTCTATTATAAAGCTCAAGATCATGAACAGAAGAGGGTTGCTTATTTTAGAAAAGGGCTGCTCCTTTCCTACGTGACACTCAAGTGTGTGTGTGTGTGTGTGTGTGTGTGTGTGTGTGTGGGGGCACACACACAGACACACACAAATTCAAACACTCCAGGGCATAACAAACACACATTGTATACAGTGTGTTTCTATGTTTCTGTATGTACCACCGTGGTGATAATCGGACCACAAGTCATCACACCTGTGTGTCACTTCTTTTCTCATCAGGTTGAAATGTCCGTACGATGTCTCAGTAGAACTAGGGGCCTATTGTCTGCAAAGTAAGTAGAATTCATTCAAAAATGTTTGTAGTCGACACTTCTCCATTTTCCCAAAAAGGGATGTTTACGTGTCAGTGAAAACTTGCATACTTGTGTTCTGTGGAATACACTGTCATTAGGTAATGGCATTAGTAAAAGTCCGAGTGTGTTGCCATACAGGTGAGCTTGGTGACTGTGACCCCTTGGAGCATTCTCCTGAGCTGGTGTCAGAGTTTCGTTTCACCCCCAAACAGAGTGAGGCCATGGAAGCTGACATCTTCAGCAAGTGGGTGGATCTCAGGTGAGGTTAAAGGTTATCCAAACAAATAATATTATTGCTGTGCACTCATTTCGTCTCAACCCGACAGATACTTAAACCTTCAAAACAGAAATGCAATTATTATTTAGTGTAGCGGTTGGTAATTGGATGAACGCAAACTGGCTACATTACTAGTCCCGTTACTGTCCCAGTTACAATAAACGGCGCAACAGTGAAGTTTATGACGCTGTTTTGATTGTGTGATGCAAAATGAACTTTTCCCAATGCACTTCCATTAAATAAATATGCCAATAAATATGTCTAAGATAAAATAAAATCGAGTAGCAGCATAGAAATATGGATATGTTAGTCAACTCCTAATACAAGTTATTAAAATTGTGTTATCATAGCTTTGGAGCTTGGGAGATTAATGCTAGTTGACCTGGGCAGTTTGTTATTTATTGGGGAGGATAAAAATAACATAAAACAATCTTTCCACTTCTGCCTTTCAGAACCAGCCTTTCCAGTGAGTTCATTGCCCTTCTATTGTATTTCCCTTTCTCTCTGCTGATCTCTGTGGACTGTGTGAGGGATTAAGGCATTAATCCCTGTAGGGTCTTGATTGAATCCAGTCAGTATATTAACCCAGCTGCAGTCTGATCGCACCCACCTCAGATGAGATAACATACACATATGCTGCACTACGCCGAGCACACTGACTATGTTGCACTTATATTTCACTATTTTTAACAGTATAAACATTCTAATTTTGGTAACATTGGAAATTCAAAATATGTCAATATTCTAAATAATGGTGTGAATATGAGTGCATGTAAACTACTCGTACTTCGGATATTGTCATATTCCGAATATAGTTGAATATGGGTGTGCACGTATGCATTGAGTTTTCAGACACACCGCCAAGAACTAAAGGAGCTCCCTGCAAATCACTGTAAGGAGGTTCTATGCCACCGTAAACCATCATAAGAGATTTACTACAGAGTATGTAAATATACACAGCTGCAGTTTGGCAATTCAAATACTAGAGAGGCCAGTTAAGATGTATTCTCGTGGAGAACAGTGAACACACCTTACTATGAGCTGCAAAGGAAAAGGCAATATTCTCCCCTGTGTAGCTAGAACCTTTAGTGGAAGAGGTCAATAAATACTGTGTGACGACTGCCACGGCTATTATGACTATTATGTTAGCATCCAATAGTCACACATAAGAAATTACATGCAATTATCATTGCCACACGTTTGATAAATTTAGCAGGCTACTACATTAGTGTTTTACAGGAACAAATTGTGTTTTTTATTTCCTTTTGCACATTTGGACAGATGCTGTTCAGCTCCATTAATCTAAATCTTCTTTCTTCTACATTTTTAATGAATCTGGCCGCAAGAGTCACTCATACATGTACATACAGTACAGCCAAAGGAAGACTCGCCCAACATTTCTGTGTAGATAGCCCTGTTTTGCTTATCCTACTGCATAGAAACCTGCCACAAAGTAGGCTACTGTATGCAGAAGGTGTCATTAATGGTGGTTTACTTGTTTTGAATAAAGTGACACAGCATTGTTGTGGCACACAGCGTATTTCTATTTTGAAAACTCACTGTAATGCCTCCATTTGTGTTCTCAGGGGAAAGAGCCCATCTCAGGCAGAGATCTGTTTCCTGAACAAATGCAAGTGGCTGGAGCTTTATGGAGTTGATATGCACTTTGTCAAGGTATGTGTCTTTTATTATGAGTATCGCTTTACGTATCAATTGAAATGTGGTTGGGTTCAGATGAGAATAAGGAACCTCATCTGGTTCCTTCTGTCTGTGTTGCGTGGGGTCTGCACAGCAGCAAACTGTCTGCTGTCTGAGAGCCCAGCTCTCTAAATTCTCTGCATGTTTCATCCTCAGGGCAAAGATGGAGGAGAATACGCGCTGGGTCTGACTCCCACGGGCATCCTAGTGTTCGAGGGCTCTAGCAAAATTGGCCTTTTCTTCTGGTAAATCCACCGAACATACGCGTTACTGTTTCTCCCCCTAAGCAACAAGCACACATTGTTTGTTGGGCTGGTCTCCATCTGTACCTATCTGTGTGTGACCCAGGCCCAAGATCACTCGTCTGGACTTCAAAAAGAGTCGGCTCACGTTGGTTGTGGTGGAGGATGACGAACAGGTTTGTGTTCAAGATGACTACATCCACATATAATCTAAAAAAATAGGATGCTAGGTTATTTTATGAGTTTGTGTGTTTAGGGACGGGAGCAGGAGCATACGTTTGTGTTCCAGCTAGCCAGCTCCAAGAGTTGCAAACACCTGTGGAAGTGTGCTGTGGCGAGCCACGCCTTCTTTCGGCTACGCCAGCCAACCGCGGGCAAGACCAACCCCAGTGACTTCACGCGGCTTGGGTCACGCTTCAGATTCAGGTAGGAGGATACACACATGCATATATATATATATATATACACACATGCATATATATATACACATGCATATATATATATACACATGCATATATATATATATATATACACACATGCATATATATATACACATGCATATATATATACACACATGC
>JAOEHI010000362.1:0-13841 GCA_025447815.1 Percopsis transmontana
CTAGCCACACTAGCGCCACCCTAGGCAGTTTAGAGGTGATACATCGAGATCGAGAAATATATATATATATATATATATATATATATATATATATATATATATATTAATATTGATATATACGTATCTATTGTGTTAAGTTCTGACTTCATTCTTTGTTTGCCTGCAGTCTACGGGAAGCCTGTTCTCCCCTCCAGTTCAACCCCCCCCTCTCCCCTGCCCTTCACGCCAGCCGGGGGGGCCTTCCCCCTGCTCCAGGGCCACCCCGTAGGCGAGGACACCCTGGACGGCGACGCGGACGACCAGTTCTTCCAGCACCTGGAGCCCTCGGCGCCCCCGCCCAGCGTGGAGAACTTCCCCCGGCCCCTCAGCCCCACCAAGCTGACCCCCATGGTGCACTCTCCGCTGCGCTACCAGAGCGACGCCGACCTGGAGGTGCTCCGCAAGAAGCTGGCCAACGCCCCCCGGCCCCTGAAGAAGCGCAGCTCCATCACGGAGCCCGAGGGCCCCACGGGCCCCAACATCCAGAAGCTGCTCTACCAGAGGTTCAACACGCTGGCGGGGGGCATGGAGGGCGGCGCGGGCGGCGGAGGCGGGGCCAATGGCGGCGCGGGCAACGGGATGCCGTTCTACCAGCCGGCCCACCCCCCCGGCGACGCCGCGGCCGACACAGACAACGGCAACCCTCCCTCCGAGACGGGACTCCTCCCCCCGCCGCCCCCCCCGGGGGAGGAGGAGGATGAGGACGCGCCCTCCTCAAACGACGCTAACGACAACCAGCCGCTCCCCTCCCCTCCTGGGGGGCGGGAGGAGCCTGCTGAGGAGGAGGAGGAGGAAGAGGAGGAGGAGGGGTCCGAGGACAACAACAACAACAACCTGGGGAGCACCGAGGCCTCTCTGCCCAGCACGGTACCGGAGCTCTGCACCCCTGAGGAGAGCGGCTCTCCACCCTCGCAGGCCCTGGTGAGACGCACGCACACACACACACACACACACACACACACTGTGGGTTGTGTAAGGTTTTCTTGTGATACGAAAATAAATCCATTGTCTCTCTGTTTTCCCTCCTCCACCTCTGCATGCCACCAGGAGAAGCGTACCAACCTGAAGAAGCCCAACTCTGAGCGCACTGGCCACGGTCTCCGCGTGAAGTTCAACCCCCTGGCCCTCCTGCTAGACGCCTCGTTGGAGGGAGAGTTCGACCTCGTTCAGAGGATCATCTATGAGGTGCGTGTGAGCGTGTGCGCGTGAGCCTACGCCCGTACTCCCGCACGCGTGGCGGTTGGTCTGTGTTTGACGTCCGGTGCGCTCTGTGCCCAGGTGGAGAACCCCAGCACGGCCAACGACGAGGGCATCACGCCGCTACACAACGCCGTGTGCGCCGGCCACCACCACATCGTCAAGTTCCTGCTGGACTTCGGCGTCAACGTGAACGCCGCAGATAGCGACGGATGGTAAGCGCTGGCTAGCTCTCTCCGTTCTGCCACTAATTAGAGGAAATCTAATTCAGCTGGTGTGTCCACTGGCCTGTGTGTGTGTGTGTGTGTGTGTGTGTGACAATCCTGAATGTCTCGTTTGTGAACAGGACGCCGCTCCACTGCGCGGCCTCCTGCAACAGCGTCCATCTCTGCAAGTTGCTGGTAGAGTCGGGGGCGGCCATCTTCGCCAGCACCATCAGCGACGTAGAGACGGCAGCAGATAAGTGCGAGGAGATGGAGGAGGGCTACATCCAGTGCTCCCAGTTCCTATACGGTGGGTGTCCCCTAATAGACCGTATAAACAGGTGGACAAACCCTCCGGGACATCCCCCATAGGTTTTATGAAGAACGGGTTTGAAGCTCCAAGTGTGCTGGCTCTAGCCGTCGCCATCTTGGTAATGCCTGACTAGGCATAAATGGATGCATACATTTATGCCTTACCAGTAATATAATTTCAACTGATGAGTTATATAAAAATGTATGAATTCATGAACGAGGAAACTAGCTATAGAGACCAAAACCGTTTTTTTGTAACAGGCTATAAACATGTTAATTTCTGCTGTAAAGACATTTTAACATGGGGGGCTATGGGGATTAACTCACTTTTGGAGCTACCCTTAAGTGGCCATTCAAGGAACTGCAGATTTTGGCACTTCCGCGTTGGATTAATTTTTCAGCACCGTAGGTTGCCGCTTGGGTGTCCCTTTTATAATAAGGCGGTTAAAAATGTATTTGGGTTCATAACAAACGTACTTTGTTCTGCAGAAGAATAGATGTGTATAATCCTAGTGAACAACTTGTAAATAAGGAAAGATTCTACACGGTTCTCTGTGTTGATCATTTGTCATGTGGGACCGGTCACTCCAGGCGTGCAGGAGAAGTTGGGTGTTATGAACAAGGGGACGGTGTACGCACTGTGGGAGTACGAAGCGCAGGGCTCGGACGAGCTGACGTTCAGCGAGGGCGACGCCCTCACCATTCTCCGGCGGCAGGACGACACTGAGACGGAGTGGTGGTGGGCGCAGCTGGGCGACTGCGAGGGCTACGTGCCCCGCAACCTGCTGGGGGTAAGAGGGAAAACTCTCACGTTAACTCCTCCGTTCTCTCCATCAAAACAAATGCTGTGCACAAATAGTCAATGACTGTCTGGCACATATATTAGCCTCGTACACACAGGACGCGTTCTAACGTTCAAAAACAACCAGACGGGAACGCTGGTTATTAAAATCATCTAAGAGACGTGTTTCTATAGCTACATATCGTTCTCCATAAGGACATTTGCTTAACTTAGCAACGTAGCTAGCAACGTAGCTAGCAGCGTAAATTTTCTTTTAGATTTCAAGTAAAAGAATCGCTCTAGTTACAGCATTGGCGGACTGTGATGATGACGGCGCTGCAGCTCCGCCGAGGAGTGGGCAGAGATCATTATGGGTCCACCCAATTCCCAAACTTCATTTAGTTCCAAGAGCAAAGGCTAGACAGAGCTCAGTTCAAGACCTATTTTAGGTTAAATCCACAGCAATTTGATGAGTTCCTGCAAATTGCAGGTTACAGATAGGCCTACCGGTATGATACTGCTGTGAAGCCCTTGTCCCGCCCCCCTCGTTTTCTTATTGGGCGCTCATTCTAAATATGACATTGATGAGCTGCGCTTATCGTCAATGTTAACCCATTTTTAACTTGACCCGGTGTGTTAAAAAACGAGTTGCTCACGGTTCACGGCAATGAAAACACAGCTAGACGCAGCGGTCAAACACGTCCTTCAGAAGCGTCCTGTGTGTGCCTGGCCTTACTTGGCCAGGCACAATAGTATTGTTACTATTTAAACAATACTCCTACAGTTCCTCAGAAGACTTCTTACACCAATACACCAATATGATTTTTGACTTGAGGAACAGTAGATGGCAGATGAAGTGATAATGATATTTTCTTCTCTTTTTCATCTTCATCTTTCCAGCTCTATCCCAGGATAAAACCTCGCCAGCGCTCCCTGGCGTAGGTTCTCAGCGCAGACCCGCTGGTGAGCAGCTGGATTCTCGACAGAACAAAGAGCAATGAACAACCGGGCCTGGTGCTCTCTTGTCCCTGTGGCCATAACCTCCTATGCCTTTCTGCTTCTCCTTAGATTCTGTCTCTGAAGCATAGGGGGCACCATTGAACTTTTGACACATGTTTAAAACATGAAGACTTACACACACACACAGTGAACACACACTACTACAGATGTAAAAGAAATCCCCTTTATCACTCTGTCTTTACCTTGCTGGACCTTCACATTTCACTCCATTGTCACATCCTCAAGTTGATTTGATCCTAATTCAGTGTTAATTCTGTTTCACTCCAAGTAAAACACTAAGCTGTGTCTCAGCATCCGTGGCCACTGCTCACGCTTGTTAAGAAAGCTCAATCCCGGGTTTATAAAGATATCTCTACACTTGTAGGGTCACTTCTCATGACAGGGCAGACACTACAATATGAGGTTTGAAGTTGTGTTGTGCACAACACTATCGTGACTGGAAAAACCATTAAAAATGGGGAAAATGTAATGGCACCTGCTGGTTTTAACTGAAAATTAAAATGTGATATTGAGTGCCAATATAATCCTTTTTGTAAAGCAGTACAGTATCTCAACAGTATTGGAAAAAGATCTGTTCCAAATGAACAATTTGTCTACATGCTGTTTGTCATACATTCAGGTCACCCTAAGACATTTATAGATTTAACTAAAATGATCTTTCTCAAGAATACTGAAGACCTAGTTTGATGGCTAGTTCAGTGGTTAAACAGAGTTGGTCACTTAAATACTGCAACTGATTAATTGTCTTGGATTTGTTAACGTTTATAGATATTTAATGACAATTGGGTTAAAATGGTCTATTTATCATTAAAGCCATGTAGGAGAAACCCAGCAATCAATGTGCCACGCTCATTTATTAATTGAAAACACCCTTGGTTCAGTCGTACCAAGATTATTGATGTTCAAATTGTGCTTTCACTCATGATTTTCACTAAATTAACATAAATGCAGGACTTAAAAAAAAAGAAGTTTGCATTTTCTTGCACTGTACAACTGGCATGGAGGTGACCTTTAATAGCCACTGATCTTACACGCAGTACTGTAAGGGCATGTATCAAATTGTTGGGACAAGCATTTGCCAGGTTATTTTGTGTAATAAAATAAAAAATACAATACAAATTCGCTGAACAATCAAGATAGGTTGATGGTGTTGATGTTTTTGCTTATTGGAATACCCTTGCAATAAACGGGCTACATGCAAAAATGCCAAAATATACTACTATGGTGTATAACAAATGTTATGCTTTACCAAACAGTTTGCCACACTTATTGGATAAACCTGTATCTGCACAATATTTGGTGAGAATGTAGGTTACAAAAGTCTTGGGGGTTTATTTTGTCTTTATCCTTTCTCATCAAGTTATTATTTATCACCAGTGCATTAAAAATTGTGACTTTGATCAACCAAATTCAAAGCAGTCGGTATTTAATCTCATCTGCTCCATGTAGGTGAAATTCAAGGGTATACTAATGTCAACATGGGGTCAGCTGTGCTATGTTACTAATGAGATTTACTTGTTAGTGTTAGTCAGTTTAACTTTCTAAAGAAAAAAGACAGAAGCATGAAATAGAAAGCAGAAAACTTTATTTTAAATTGTTTTCAAAGATTTCTTGTTCAATACAGGGCCTAGCAGCTATCGAGAATTTACTGATTTTATAACTTCTTTTTTTTTTTTTCTAAAATTGTTCAAACTTATCTATTAATTGTTTAAGTACTCACCTATGTAATGCTGTAAACATTGCACCGAAATACCTCACTTATCCTGGGTCCAATGTATGGCTGCTCACACTAACCAAAAAATATTTGTATTATCCTCTGAAGAGACATCCATTTATTTGAGCTGTGAGACAAACAATCTTTAAGTTCTCTTCTGAAGGTTATCAATCAATGCTATAAATATGAGTATGTCAACAAACAAAGTTTGGTGTCTGAAAGGTTGGAATTCACCTTCAATTGGCCTTCAGACAATCCTGAATTTGTCAAGTTTAATCATTTTAAACGTAACCCAAACGAGGCATACGTCACCCATATCGCTAATACATCTATGCCATTAAAACCAACAAATATAAGCTGAGAGTATGAGTGAGCCAAGCTTTATGTGAGCTGTGCAAAACGCTTATTTGATTGTTTGCTGTGTGTAGGAGTGGGGTTTCTGAACTGTTCTCACATCTGATTCTGTACATGTGAAAAATTAAAAAATATAAGCTCTGGCATGAGAAAAATGTGCAAACATCTTCAAAATAAATTGTCCGGTGCCACTGGTAGGCCTGGCTATAGCACAATGGGAAATCATTAAAGTAGGCTACAGCTAGACATTTTAGTGGTATTTGCTGAAACCGGTGTGAACGGTCCTTTTACCTATCAAATGAAGATAATATAGCGATAGTGTTGCTATTTTCCAAGACTGTCACGTTACAGTAATGTAATGTAAATGCCACAAGGGGGCAGTGCTAGTCTGCATTGGGTAGGCCTATTCAGTGTATGAACTGAGATGTGAAATGTGATGTGAAACAAGCCCATGTTAGATTCTTATTCATATTTATTAGATATTTTGACCTGTGTTCAATAGGACCTGTCTGACAGAAAACTATTTATGTTCCAAGCCTTGTTCCAATTTAGAATTGTTTGTTTATTTGGGTCTAGGATTAAATTAGACCGCATGTGGGCAATTAATTTATGGTCAATACCATTACACAACTTTTATCACCGGACGATATTATCTCAGAAAAATGTTCTACGTTGCACATAGGTAGGCCTAGTGCATGGCCTGGCCGCAAATGCCTTTACAGCAGGCCCCCATGCTGTAGATCTACATCATGGTCTACATATAGGGATAGAAGTGGCTAGTCTTATTTACAATAGAAAGCGCATCACTGTGGAACACTGATGTAGCCATAACCATGCTTTTTTTCCACTCGGCTCTAAAGTTAGATTTCTCCTCACCTAATACACGATTTATGCTAATTATACCCATCTGGTTAGAAAATCCACTTTCGCAACTTTCACCCCACCCTGTCAGCGTCCAAAAAATAATAAAATAGTCTACTATACTACACAGTCTACGAAACGCATGAAAGGGTGGCGCATGCGTACTGGTGAAACTAAGAAAATCGATGATGTCACGTTGAAGACTATCCAACCAGTCGGTTGAATCGTTTCCCTGAAATCCCTATGTTGTTGTTTTTTTTTTTTTTTGCTTTACCTTTCTTACCTGATGAACTTCTGGATACCGTTGGCAAAGGAAATGCACAGCGTAACAAGGTACAGGTGCGTTTACTTAAAATACATTACAAGAATTCTAACAACAATATGCGCTGTCCGTATGCGTACTCGCTGGATATTTCATTGTAATCTCCCGTGCCAAATGACACAGTGTGGCAGGGCCAGGCACTACAATAGCCCTCATAGCTTACCAAGTTTACTGACCCTGCTGTTGATATTGTAGTTTTACTTCGCAAATGTAGACTACACCCAGTACGCGATACCTCCTATACAGTGTCCGGTGTGCAAAGCAGCAACGCGGTTTGGATAACGTGTGGTTATATTTGCAATTCTGCATTTTGCCTGTCCTGTTTGTCAACTCTTCCCGAAAGCTCCCCGGGAGAGCGGCACAGCTGATCAACAGACAAAACCGATCTGTAATCACAAGACGTCGTCTTTGAGGTCATGCTCGAGTATTGCAACGTTCCCTTTCTTTATTGTATTTCAACGGAAGGCAGCAGCGTGGAAAACAGCCTGCCTGGGTCATTGTTGTTTCTGTTGCAACAAGATTCAACACAAAAATTTTGTTGGTGTGTTATGGTGGATAATTTAAACCACTTGGACATCCTCTGCTGGATTTATGGGCTAAAGTATAGCGGTCATTAATTTATTAATCGCACGGAGGGAGTGCGTTATAACAGTATCACTACTGCTAACCCTAAACCCAATTCACTGCTTATCATATGGTCTGCATTCCCGGGATTAATGTCCCTAAGGGCTTGTAAGTGCTTGTAATGGGCTGCTCCTTGTGAGATGAACTCAGTTGGATTTAGTTTTTTTTTCCTGACATGTTTTCACAATAAACATGGCTGGAAGAACAGCCTTTCCATGCTATGCTGTTATTTAGACCACAGCCTTAACTATGCTTTGAGAGGGAGGTGGTTGGCGGTGAATCAGCTTTGACAAGTCCTGGCATTTGAATGATGTGTCTTGTTTTGGGAGTATAGGTGCTTGTCGCAGATGATGTGATGTCTTGTTTTGGGAGTAGGTGTATGTCGCAGATGAGTAATCATCTGTTACATGCACCAACTCCCAAAACAAGACGCATCATTTAAATGCCAAAACCTGGACAAGAATAGGCCTACACTTATGACACTGCAGTGTATGCTTGTCCCGGTGTTTAGTGCTCCGGGGCTTTCTTTGTCCCGAAATATTGTAATCAGGTGACCTCCGTCTCTGCCATTTGTGCTCCTCGTGCAGAAGTACAGCCGGGGGAGGTGAGGGGACATAGCAGAATGTATGCAGACGCATAAAGAAATAAAACGCAAACATACTGTGCTTTGAACTGATCTGAAGTGATGATTTCACAACACCAGTGATGGGCAAGTGTCGCTGGTTGAATGTTTTCAGTATTAAGGCCTACAGAGGGCAGGACTAAACTACAGCCCGACAGCACACACAGCTGAGGCTGTATGTCTTTCACAGGCGCATTTACATTTAGGAGAAGCTGCTGTAAACAGCTGAGCCCCCGAGAACACCATCTGTCAGTACAGTCTCTGTCCATTACATTGACGTTGATGTTTAGATGGTCAGAAGCAGGTGTTGTAACCACCGCTACTTACTTAGTGATATTATCTGTTGTACAAAACATTACAATAATAACATCTGGTAGTATTTTAGTGTGTGTATACTATTCTATATATTAACACTGTTATTTACTAAAAAAAATATATAAATCGGCAAAATGTATTAGATGATGAAGTTAGTATGCATGACCTGTAAAATAACACATTTATATTTGTATTTATTTAAAAAACAAAAAAGTAGCCTATATTAGTGCAGTTACTACTTGAATGCTTGATAAAAGTGGACTCTGTACAGATAATGGGCTTGTAAATGGACAATGTAATGTAGACGGAATGTAACATGGCAAAGCAGTACTACCAGTTTACTGTGGCCAATAAGAATTTTTTTGATATGATGAATTGACAGCTGTTTTTGCAACAAGAGTCTCACTGTAGTTTTGTCGAAGTTGAAGTTCAAATTCTCTGACTGTAGCTCGTTCCAAGTTAGACTGTCCACTTCACCGTGGGCCCTGTGGGCTAAGCCTTTGGACCTGTGGTACTCTGTTGGCTATCCACTACAATAGGCCTGTATGACTGTTTGAATGTGCCTTTCTTTGTGCGGTGTGCTTCACTTGGGCCAGACAATGGCTTCATTTAGCATCCCCGTCTCCACCGCGGCCCGCACGGTCACCATGGCACCCCTGCCATGGCCACACCCAGCTCCCAATCTGGCCTTGCGTTGCACTCGGTTCTCAATGTTGGGACAGCTGGGTTCAGCTGGCTATTGTTGGCCACACCCAACCCCAGACATTGTTACCCTTGGGCCTAGCCGAGATATCAACGCCTGCCAGGTTTTCACCTCAATAATCACTTTTATAGTTAAGATATCTGCCAGTCATATTATTTATATAGTTATTGTAAGCAAACCACATTCTCTTAGAATAATGACAGCATCATGTCATCATGGTTACTTAGCGTATGCATTTTTCAGTATACATTACTTAATATCCTATTAAAATATAATTCAATCCCCAAAAATAAGTAATTGCTAGCACCCTAAATACCAGCAAAGTGCTTAATATTCTAAGAGCTGATCTAACAGAGCAGAAAGTAGAAGAGAAGGAGTTTTTTTTTTTTTATAAAGGAAAGGAGGATAGACAGAAGATATAGTGGACTTCTGTTAGTGAGAGTGCTATGAGGTAGAGAGGTCGATGGCTGAGGTACCAAGGTGGATTCTGAAGAGGTGGGTTTTAAGTCTCTTGTGGTAGATCGGTAGTGACTCTGCTGTCCTGACTGCTGCATTAAGCTCATTCCACCATTGCGGCGCCAGGACATCGAGTCGAGACTGGGTTGAGCGACTCTTACGTGAAGAGCCTGTTTAACTAGGTATTACAAATATAGCAAACAAATACTGATGTGTTAAGAGGACCTCATGGAAAGCACCATGGCTGCTCCATGATTTAAAAGGAGTTCCTCTTCCCTCCACAGACCCCTGCCTCTTGACCTTCTCATTGTCCAGGGTTGAAGGGGCAAGACACCCCCTCTCACTCTCACCTCAGAATGGTGGCCTAGTTTTAATTAATGGGCTTCAGGCTACCCAAACTGGGCTTTTTGGGACATTAGCGTAAAATAAACTAGCCTCATGTCATGGATCAGTTCGATTGATCTCTCAGCAAGACATCAGAGGCATGTGTGATGTAAAAATAGCTTTAGTGCAAACGTCCATTAGGTTAAATCAAAAATTAATATCTCATTATTTATGTTTTTATTTCATAAAATTGGTGTGTCTTTCAGTGAATTTTGTCCAGGTAGTTGGCCCCAGAAGCCCATATTTCAACCCTAGCATACTGTTTATATTTTGAAACACATCTATCCGAAAGTATAGGTGGCTCTAACGGGAGGAGTAGATTAGTGCAAGCCACTCCGCATTCAGATGTGGGAGGGGCCAAAATAGTGTTTTTTTTAACCTGTGCCATTGGCTCATTAACCCACATCTATTGACCAATTTTTAAAATTAGCACCCAGCCGTGTCATCATTGATTTGGGAGTAAAGATTCTTCCCCACAGATCAGTCCTGCGGAGGAACAAGCCTTGATATGCACACGTGTGGTGTTAAAACTAGAACTGGGTGACCTATGGAATTATATTTTGGGCCAATCTCAACATGTTGCACTTGCACCCTAGAGAGCACAGTACAAGCTGTGCTACTTCAAGGTTTGCTTTCCCCTGTGTAGGATTTTTTAAAGAGATATCCACACTTTTAAAATCCTTCTCCAGTTTCACCTCTGAATCAACTTTCCTAGGTTGGGATGGTTATAAGTGCTAAGCTAGCCAATGATCTATGTTGCTAAGCTAGCCAACAAGGGGAACTCTTGGGCTCCTCCTTATCAGAGCTAAACAGGGAGATGTAATGCTAGAAAGCAACTAGAAAGAAACTCCTTTGTAGCCTACACTTGTTGTCAAACCTCTCCAATAAACATTATGGGGAGCTTACAGTTCTATGGAAATCAATAGAAAATATGTAATGTCCTATAGGGTTGCCTTTATTTAGTAGCATTTGGCTTTGTCTGAAGTGAACATTTTTAGTGGATTCAGCCTAGAGGGGTGTTTGAGTGTAGTTAGCGACTGTTGGGGTGGCACCAGGAATGAAGATAAACCCCAGGTTATTATGATAATGAGGCTTGAAATTAATCACTAGTGTGCCATAGCCACGGGATGTTGACAGAGGGCTGTTCTGCTTCATTTCAAACAAAGGGAGCATGTGGGTTCTGTGTGGGGGAGATGTTGATGCGGTGGATTATGGGACAAATGGGATTCATGTTACAAGTGCTTCAATCTATTGTTTATTAAGATACAGTATTTGGTATTGCTGAAAGAGGGTAGGATGGCCACATAGAATTGGCCCACACACTTTAATTTTGCGAAAAAAACCAACATTTGGATTCTTTTGGGATCTTGGTCCGGTTACGATGTGCATGTGAACAGTGTGCTCATGGCTTAACAAAACCAAGGATCTTTGTTTTTTTTGACAGTTTCACACAATAAAAAGTTAACAGGATTTATTATCAGTGGAACAGTGGTGGAGTTTTATAGTTTCTACAACATTCAACAAACGATCTTCTTAAAAGATCTTTAACGTTTTTGTTTTTGTTTTGAAAAACCTAGGAAGGGCCATTTGACATGCATTGATGCTTCAGAGAGATGTAATATAATAAAAGTTCGCCCTCTTCAAACACTAAACATACCATGTATAATGGGTCTGGGATGGGAAGACCGATATCACATTCAGCAATAATGTGCCACAGTGCTGCATACATTATCCTGCTTCTAAAACACTGCCCCTCCCTCAAGAAAGTCAACACAAGCTGTGACAAGTTGCTGTGCCAGCGAGAATCCATTTATTAATTAGTCTTTTTAAACAGTGTTTTTATGTGATAATATAAAAAGAAAAAATTCATTTGAAATGTATTAATTTGAACTTAAGCATAGTGGACATTGGTCCCTTTTTTATATCTTGATAGCCCATTATAATTAGTTGTGACTTATGTTGTTGCTGTGGCATCATTTGTTGCTCTTCACTTTATATTGTTGCTAGTGGTATGGTAGTTACAATAGTTAAGTTTTTCCTCCAAGACCTTATTTCCCTCGAGGGCAGGGTTTAGACCAGGGCCACGATGAACAGGTTCCCACAGTATAACATATCTATGAGATAACATTACAATAGATGTGGCAAACATCAATAAAGTCGTGGAGTCCGGAAAGCAACAGCTGCACCATCAGATGAATGTTCCTTTCACATGATTATATTTCAGTGGCAGTTGTATTTTTAGTGGCAAACTGGCCTTCATCTTATGCACAGTTGTGCAATCTGTTATACTTTTACCATTGATGTGTTATGAGCTAAGTTAACAGCTGGTTTGCCTGACTGTCTCTTTCCTTTTATTTCATATACCAAAAATTAGACTACTGGATTTGGCTACTACTGTATTAAAAAATAAAATAAAGTCACCATTTAACTTCAAAACGTAGTGTTTTTGTAAGACAAATACCTGACTAGGATGACTTCCTCAGGTGCCTCAGGGCAGTGGTTGTCATTTTGATCCTTCTAAACAGCAGGTGGCCTTGTTAACATCCCCAAAACATCCTCTACTGCTCCTACTTTTAAGGTTTTCATAACATGGGCATGGTAAGAGATTTGGTATGCGATTGCATAGTTTTCATATTCGATTCGCCATGTTTTGGCGAGAACACTTGGGGATAAGCAGTTTGTAGCCTGATCATCCAGCTGAACATGCTGGCATTGTGTTCATTTTGTGTTGGACTTTGCTACTGGGTCAGTGCTGTGTCTGGCTGGCCATAAGCCAACCTCACATCCGAGTTGGCAATCAAATGTGCCGATCAACTCTAGACCGTTTCTCACAGACCTGGTCTGGTGAGCTAATTCTCAGCGCATTGAGGTGGAACATCAGCTAATAGCTATATTGTATTTAAACTGGATACTAACTAGATAATGAAGCATATACTCTTTCAACTGATTTTTCTCATGCTTACTAACACTATGTGTTATGGTGGTCCTGTTGGCTCTCTGCTAAAACCTTTAACTGGTATTTCAGAGTTGTGTGCTAGACTTACATCTGGGAGGATCAGCAAGTTAAGCCACAGATTTTAACCCTCAAATTCCGTCAATCCATTACAAGCACGTTCTTTCCAGCTACAGTCATTTTGCCATGCACCGATTTACCAGCAGTGCCTCACAGATGTTTTATCTTCTTAGTATCAGTCGCTTGGTTATAATGAAAATATAGAGACCAATTTGTGGCAAAAAAGTAAGGTAAATTTCCCGTTAATAAATTATAGGTAAAGTGATATTGGACTTTTGTTAAACCCCTGAATTTATAGCTTCTTTACAAGGTATGAATTCATTTTTTGTACCTTCAAATGTACCCAAGCAATATTGCCTGATTGAAGTCTCTGCTATGTATTCTGCATCAGTATAAAAAATTAATCAGCTTTGTTGACGTGTTACAAGTATCTTTTTGATAAAAAAAAAAAAAAAGGATTTCAATGGAGTTTGAAAATAAGAGTGTGTTTTTCTGGTTCTTCCCGTAGCACAACCAAATGGTTTTCATCCTGAATGCCAGCATGTGGTTTATTGAGGGAAGGAAGCTATTGTAAAGAGTTGAGGCATCAAAAGATCAGTATTGCTTTAAATGACCCTATTGTAATGTCTTGCTGCATGATTAATAATAATAATATGCACTTGAGATTTGATCACAAACATATACTGCCTTTTCACATTCGCAGTTGCTCTTTTGCATTCTGAAGAGATTATAGTATGCGGTGTGGAGCATGCCCCTTCTGGGATGGACCTAGTTATTCGGGGGGGGGGGGGGGGGGGGGTTAAATAAAAACAACAATTCACAAGTTTGCTTTAACTTTTAAAAATTAAAAAACCAAAAATTTTCCCATAAAATTTTAAATAAAAAACGAAAAACAAACGCCCCCCCCTAAAAAAAAAACAA
>JAOEHI010000363.1:0-13840 GCA_025447815.1 Percopsis transmontana
CTCTCTCTCTCTCTCTCTCTCTCTCTCTCTCTCTCTCTCTCTCTCTCTCTCTCTCTCTCTCTCTCTCTCTCACTTTCCAGGCCATGAAGTAATGCTCTTATTAAGAGTCACCCCCTGCATCAGTCACCACACTGTTAAAGTGAAATACACACACCAACCCGGCACAAGTCGACGCTGGCGTTGGGATTGCTGGCAGGTCCTGGGTTGAGCTCTTTTCATTAATGAATGGCAATGGGCTCAGGAAGCATGCTTATTTATTTATGCTTTACTTGTTTACTAAGGCCCAGCTGATGGGCGATGACTGGTGACAGAATGTTATTGGACAATAGCAGAATCATATTCCTGGAGCCCTGGAAGAACGCAGTGTGATTCCAGGATCTATAATTTAAATTTGTGGCATGGAGGGGAACTTTTCTTATTGTTCAATATGAATTCAAGCCAAGCTTTATAAATGTTCAAGTCATTGAGCACATGCCTGTATGCGGATGTGTTTGCCACAACAAATAGACGCTTATCACAATTATGGAATGTCATTACCAGTATACTACGCTTTTGTCACGTACAAGAATCTAGAGTGAATTGTATTTTACCAAACCTATTGTTGTTATCTTATGTTGTAGTGTAATTGTTTGTTTTTGTTGGGGGGTGGGTTGTAAACGGTGATACCGTGCGTGTCAGAATGCACAGGTGTGATACCTACAGTAGAATTTTCAATAGAATATTACATGACTTTTTGCAAATGTTTTCCAATCTCTTAGATGATCTAACATGTCATATCTTATGAGATACAGATACTGTGTATAGTATTTTATTTTGATTATAAATTTAAACGCGTAAAAAAACAAATAATTCCAATCCAGTGTAGTATCACATGTTTAGAGAAAGTTTTAGAAATAAGGAAGACAGAATTAATCTGTATAAATAACAAGAAAAAACGTTCTACTGAGAATGATTCATGATCTCACCCCAGTGGCAGGTTTTGTTCACCGATTTAAGAAAGATCACAGTTTAAGACAGCACACAAAGTTCATTCTCAAGGCTTACAGGCATCATTGCTGTCATGTAAGTCAATATTTCCTTCTTTCAGAACAGCAAACACATTGCTTCATAAACCCTTTTACTGCCTGTCTAGATGGGTTACTGCATTTTTTAATTGGCTGGCTGGTTTGCTGCCTGTCAACTGGCTGGGTGGCTGGCTGGTCAGATTGTTAGCTGGCCTCCCACCAGTCCACTTGGCTGGATAGCTTGTTACCTGGCAGTTTGATTGGCTGGCTGGTTGCCCGCCTGTCTGATAGGACGGCCGGGTGGATACTGTTCTTATTGGCTGGCTGACCAGCTATCTGGTTACACATTTCGATGTCTGTCTCAGTTGCGTGTCTGTTTGTATTTGACTGTAAATCTTCACCCTTTGAAAATGCATCATGGTCAAGTAATGTATTTATTCAAACTAAATATTAAAATAACTGTACAAAAAATTACAGGAGACGACAATTACAGGATATTAAACAGAAGAACTAAATGTGACAGGAGGGCTATTAATTGCACTGGGGCAATTACTCTTCCTCCCCCGTAAGCTCTGCACATTTTATATTACCCAATTTATTCCTATAGAATATGGTGTCATTAACTTTTAATGGCCTTGCGTTGTTTCATCATGCAGCTGTCAGTCACAATTAAAATGAATATTACAAATTGGACAGAGAATATGCTTGTCCAGCGGCTGAAAATGGAAAGTTGCCACCCTTATTTAGTCTAAAATGAATTAGGAGCAGCAGAGGTCCTAATAAGAGACATAACCAGTACGCACCACCAGTACGCATTTTGTTTAGTTTAAATGTATCTTTAGTTTGATGTTGATTGCACTGTGGTTCTGATCCAGAAGTGACGGCACACAGGACCGATAATAACTGCCATGTTTTTTTTGCCTACCCTTTATCTGTCCAAATGAGCTGTCTCAACACACACAGAGCATGTGTCTTTACAAAAAAGCTTTGTGTTTGCATCTTCTGTCCCAGAAATTACTCACAAGGGATTCAGTGTGTGTGTGTGCGTGCGTGTGTGTGTGTGTGTGTGTGCGTGTGTGTGCGTGTGTGTGTGTGCGCGTGTGAGGATAGAGGCGGCAGTATGCGCAGGGGATGCGTCGTCTATATCAGCGTGTCATCCCTCTCTCTCT
Organism: Percopsis transmontana; assembly: GCA_025447815.1. Taxonomy (NCBI): domain Eukaryota; kingdom Metazoa; phylum Chordata; class Actinopteri; order Percopsiformes; family Percopsidae; genus Percopsis; species Percopsis transmontana. The sequence goes on from JAOEHI010000363.1 coordinate 2,174, forward strand.
CTCTCTCTCTCTCTCTCTCTCTTTAGACCAACATCCACACAGCCAATTAGCACTGCTGCTGCTAAACATATGCCTGCTGCCTGCAGCACTGGACTACAATTAGCCTTTTGGTGAATAATTGATAGATCAACGGAGAACATTCAAATCACATTCCATTTTTTAACCTAATAATTGATCAATTGATGTACCATGTACCAAGAAAATAATCAAAAAATAAGGCGTGGAAAGGGTGTAAAATGTAAAATGTGGATCTTCATATGTCCTTCAACAAAAGTTTACACTGCTGGGTTAACATATTGAGCCGTTTCTAGATGCCGTTTCTAGATAACTTCTTATAAGCCTGGTTATAAGCATTGTTTACATTATTACATTTTCACAGCCAAAATATTCTACATATTAACTGATTATGAAAGGAATGCTTAGTTACAGCCCTAACTTCAAGTGTTTCTGTGGGCGTGTCTTTAATGTGGGTCTTGACAGACAAAAAAACAAAAACACAAGAGACAAGTGCAGAGTAGATTAGGAAGTATAATATCTGTGGACACACATTAGATAAAACCTGCTCTCTTTCTCATGAAGAAATAGCACATTGGTTGGAATATAGATCAAAATTTCAGTGTTTAAACAAATAATCTGGCTAATCAATTTAACAAGAGTTAGGGTAAACGTCACTAGAATCTCTTTTGGTCTGGATTAACCCGTCGCAGGAAATCACACTGAAATCACACTGCCCAATAAGTGTAAGCACATTAGAAAATTTGTCATTGTGTACTTGTAAAGGTACACTGTACATGTGGAATCTAGTCAGCATTAACGTTAGTTACCGCCGTTTAGAGAAGTTACATATACTGTATATTGCAGGTTTAAGTTAAACATTGTGTAAATGTATTCTACTTCTAACTCCCAGTTAACAGGTAATCAAGAAACAGGACATTATCGTGACCCACATTTGAAGAGCGGGGTGTGTTTGTGTAATTACCATACTTGGATAGTTAGATCAAGTTTATTATCTGTATAATACTGTGCATTTAGACCATTTACCTCTATTGACGCTCATATACTTACACAGTCTTAAATTATTAATTGCATGCTAAGCAGAGTATCACATTTCTGTACTTTGTAATGTGAAGCCTAATAAGCTCTTACTTTACGACATTTTTTTAAATATGCAATGTATTCAAAATTAACATACAAATTAACTTACCATTTTGAATTATCTTTTAAATGTTCAATTTATGCATAATCAATTAAAATGGCATCCTCTTCATGGCATGATTTGATCTTATTTGGGTTATCACATGCTCATTCTAAGTTTTTTCTTAGTCAGTTTGTGAGCAGATTTTTATCTGTTACTTTAAATATCCATAAATAAAAAATAAATAAAAACACCCTGCAATTCAATAAGTGAATTTTTCAAGTCAAGGTACTTACTAAACGAACCAAAGTGAAAATAAAGTGAAACCTGTTCGACCTTTCTTTACATTTGAACTGGTAGGTAATGCCAGATACCCAGTGTGTGCGAGTACTATAGCTAGAGTCATTTGACATCAGCAAACATCATGTTTTCAAATGGCGGTCAGGAGCAGGCTGGTGAAACTAGCAAGGAGAAAAAAAGTTTGCTGCTGTCAACAACCTCAAAGATTTGCCACATGAAAGAGAGAGAGAGCACGTAGGAAAACTAAGAGAGGCTGGAAGTGTGTGTGTGTGTCTGTGTGCGTGCATATGTGTGTGTGTGGTAATGTGGGGGAACTAAATATTCTTGTGGTTATTCTCCCATAGGTGAAAGGCAGGTCTATGAAGTGTGTAAGCTGCTCAGTGAGTGTGAGTGTATGTGTGAGTGTGTGTGTGGGCGGTTGGTTTGTGCTACTCGGTGACTGACAGGCCGTGACGGGGGGCCTCTCGTTCCCATCTGCGCGCCGAGCTTCCGATCCGACAGCACTCGAGATCAATCAAAAACTTCCGGGATGGGAATGTCGGGGAACAGAGAAAACACGACTCGCTTCCATGGTTTAACACACCAGCAGACAGACAGGCAGACAGACAGATGGCAGATCCCAAACCATCGTCTACAATGCTGTTCTGAACTGCAACCTCGCTCTGCTTAAAAAGGTGATTTACCACAATGGTGAAAACACCAGAGCTAGATTCAACAAAAAAGAGGAGCAGGGATGAGAGAGTAGTCTTAATAGACAGAAAGAAAGAGGAAGAAATTGATGAAAACATTAATATAGTGTCTTCAGTTCTAATGTGTCCAATATTATTGTTATCATATAGCTCACTTAATTTAATTGGATGGTTAGCATGTTAAGAGGTACAGTAAACTGTCAATGTCTTGTCTATGAAACTGTCATTACTTTTTTTTTTGGTTACAGCTGTTGATATCACACATACAAAACGCACAGTGTTATGGCCCGGATATAGCCATACGACTAGCAACTTCAAAGTAGAAATGCCTGTAGACTCACCCCCCTGAAAATGTTGATATGTGTGATGTGAATAAACTATTCAGCTCAACTGTAATATTCATTATTAGAATTCTACACTGTTCACACGGAATATGTTCTGCTGTTTAATATGGATCAGTTCCAACAGGATAAGTGAAGTAATCATTATCTAAACTATGGTTTAAAGTAGATGCATTTGAACTTAAATGCATTTCAACGAGCATTTGAAATGCTCATGGACCTACAGTTGAAGGATGAAAGTGCAGGTACCGCAGTCATAAATATGCCTACAATAATACAAATACTCACAAATATAATAATCATAAAATAATATGATAATAATAATACAAAGGCTGACAGGCTTACAATTTTGTGTATCCACTAACAAAGCAAGCCAACAAATGAACTGAATTCAGTGCAGGCAATGAGAGTACCAGAATACACTTATAGCCCCAGTGCCTGTGCTCAGGCCCAGAGGCACTAAACAAGTCTGTTTAGACCATGACAACCCAACGCCCTGGGGTCAACGGGCTCCTGAATTGGCAAGGCACTGCTAGATTTTATTTGACACTTTACTTTACCGACGGCTACTAGCGCAGTCCCTTGTCCCTGGAGTGTTGAGAGAAAACACAAACACACACATTCATAGGGAGAGAGCAGCCTTCCCTGCTCACAGCTGTTTGTGCCATGTTTCTTCCTCCATTTGGACTGTAGGTGGCACCTGCCACATTCCATGTACGTAAGGATAAAACCCTGCTCTGTCAGGATCGAACACAGCTGCAAACCTGGATGGATACTGTTAGCATGGTCAGTGCTGGCTCACCGTAGCATCTGAGGGCAGTCGCCAAGTCCCTGTTATTTATTGTGTACTAAAGGTGACAGGGTAGGCCAGTGCAGAGTGAGGTTTTCTGTGGACTGAACTCCAATCTACTGAGCCACTGAAAAGGCCTAGACTACACAAAATGTAATTTTTCTACAAACGCGCCCTCATATCGCTTACAGCCCTGATACTTTATGAACACACATCATGTCAGGACACATCAAAGTGTCTTAGCCTTCTCTGGAGCTGTTTAATCAACCATAACTGTTTCTTCACAGGGACTGCAAAGGCCATACCAGTGTTACAAACTGGATGGTTATATAGACAATATCATTTTTCGTGTTTATTTAGCTAATTACATTTGCATCATAGGAATTTGACTCGGTAGAGGCTGTTGCATGCACCATGCTTGGCAGATGTAAAGACAAACAAATAAGGATGTATAACTATGCATATTGAAGACTTGGCGAAGGCCGTTAAAGGGGATGTTGGTGAGTAGCGTTATGAGTATTGAATGTAGTGAATTAATGAATTAATGCATATGTGGTAGGTCTTTGAGAAGTGACTGCATATGGACATTCATGTTTTCATATAGGCCTTATTGCATTTGGTGTTAATACTAGTGAGTGAATAGTGAATAAAAGTGAGTACAAACACAATTACTTACTTACACAGTATTGTGTGTGTGTGTGTGTGTGTGTGTGTGTGTGTGTGTGTGTGTGTGTGTGTGTGTGTGTGTGTGTGTGTGTGTGTCTCTAGGGGGTTGGTGAATTAACTCAAAGCAGTTTTTACACTACTGTAATTTCTCTGTAAGGCCAGAAGATGGCAGCATTTACACATTATTGAGTGTGAGACAAAGAGGAAGCACCAACGGACAATAGGTCGTTATATGCTCTGTGTACATTTACACAAATTAAAACATTAGTATTTGTTAATTGAATCTTTACATTCCAATGTGTCCAAAAAAAGCAATTGTATCACTAAACGTAAACTTCAGTATCAGATCTTTTCAGTGTTTAATTGTTAGTGATGCAAAGATAATTTAAATGCTTTGAGAACTATAATAATAATCAGTGACATACGACAGTAAGATGTCTGGAACTACTAGTCTTTCATTTTGTGGAGTTACATATTTTTTTTACATTCTATTGAGATATACTGGGGACACTACTATACTATACACTATACAGACATACAGTATATACAATATATATTACTTATTCACATCGTATACAGCATGTGTTGTTTGAAAGTTTCCAGACACTGTATTCATTCATCTTCATAGTGGTCATTTTGTTTGTAACTAAAACGGCTAATTTTGTTTTTGTTCACATAATGAATGTGAATATAGACCCCAAAGAAATATCACACCTGTCATCATATTTGCTATTCTAATTTTACCTATTTCTGAGCTATGAACCATTTATTTGGCACAACACCTATAAAACACAGAAGGTGTTTTTTAATTAAGCATTTCACGTCTGCCATTCCAGTTTATGTGTGTTGAAAGCATTTATACACACCTAGCATTCATACGCCTTTGACCGGCTCACAGACATAAAAAAGGCTACATTTGTGTCTTGGAGAGTCACAAAGTGATCCAATTTTACACGATTAGGTGTTTTTTGTGTACCTTTCCAGGGTATTTTATGGCTTCGATTTTCGAGCCTAGCAATTATACAACACACACACACACAGTATCCAGGTGTTTTTTATCTTTCCTGCTTTCATTCACAATTATTCACAGCTAGTAGACATTATGAAAACTGACCCACAGGAGACACACTCGAATGTTTCAAATGAAAACCTGATGTGACTCAGTGTGTGCGTGCGTGTGCATGCGTGTGCGTGTGTGTGTGTAATGAATGAATGAAGCACAGAGGGCTTTCCCACTGACAAAAAGGTCCACAAGCATACAGGATGTGACATCACACAGTGATTAATGCCCAGTCATGGCGTGGCACAGTGTGAGGTCATACAGCCGCAACATGGGGGCGATGAGCACATTGTTCTCAACAATAGCTGTATGTAACACGTGCATGGAGGAGCTGATGGACTTATAAACATATGTTCCAATTCTTACGTTTCAGGGATTCTAACCTGGACTCCATTTTAATATTGGAATATTACTTTTTGTTTTGATTTAAAGTGGACTATTCTTTGTGTTTTTTTAGTGTCTTGCCAATTATAAACTCATAAATTTAGTCCACACATAATAACATGAAAAAGGTCACAATTGAATTAAGATTTAATTTCGCAAAGTCCAACCCATGGTTTGCTATTTCAAGGTCAAAAAGTGAGGTAGTCTATGTTGCCATTGCTTGGATTAATGAGGCCGATTGAGTGATTATTGTTCCATTCCAATTATAATAGGCTTTTGGCATCAACTTTCTGGATCACATTGAAACATCAATAATTACAATAATTTAATTAAAACAAAGAATGATATATTGAAAATGCACACATTGGTGCTGCTTTTATGAATTTTTAAAGTACACTGTTTTTTTCTCCCTACTTTTTAGCTGAGCTGTGCTCAAATATGGGTCATCGGTCAAATGCCTGTTGAGAGTAGGCCTTGCAACAGTATAGTGTAATAACTGTGCATAATGTAATAAAGATCTTAAATGTAATAAAAAGTTGGAAGGTATAGCATAATAACTTTTTGTGCATAATCTAATATGTAATACGTTATTTCGGTTACTAAATTATAATCTGAGGAAATTTTTTTTTTTAATTAAATTGTAAGGTGAACACATAATGTAATTACCATCATTCTGAGGGTTTAAATTATTGAACATTTAGAATAAATTCATAATATGGCCTGGTAACTGATAAGCTTATAGGATTTTATGATAATGATATAATAACTTTATAATGTAGTAACCTACATAAAATGTCATAGAGTATTACATTATGCACAAAAACTTGGTAACACTTTATCTGAAGGAGTATACATAAGACTGAGATGACACTGTCATAACCATGACATGACACCTGTTATGAACATGAAGGAGTCTTTAGGAATGTCATTAAGTGTCATTCGGTAAATTATTGTCATTTTTAATGTCAAGTTGACATTGTTTGGGGTGTCTTTGTTATGGCAACTTGACATTAACCAAGATGACATAACCTGTAAATGTCTTTGTAATGGCAACTTGACATTAACTAAGACAACATAACCTGTCATAAACATGCCATGGTCGGTTTAATTATTAAACTTAAAGAAACGATTTAGGCTGATGTGTTAACATTACATTAAACTGTATATTTGGTTGGTTTTTACATATACGAAAGAATAGTATACTTAAGTGTATTAAAAATATACAGCTTAAATATACAGCTCAAACATAAAGCTTAAAATATAACTATAATAAAGTGCACTTTTTGTACTTTAATATCATTTTAAATACGTGGAATTAAGTGGGGCAGTTCCCTTTACTGCCTTGTAGGCCAACACCAGTGTCTTGAATGAGATGCGGGCCGAGATGGTGAGCCAGTGTAGGTCTCTGAAGAGGGAGGTTACATGGGAGAACTTGGGTTGCTTGAATACCAGACGTAGAAGTATCTAAAATTTAGAATGCCATTTTGGTACGCTCGAGTCCAACAAAAAATTTACTAAAATGTGTACTCGAATAGAATTTTAAATAAGTGGAATAAAGTACACTAGTGTGCTTTCTATGACTTAAAAGTAATACCCTTTTCTATAGTACGCAACTTACAACAACAAGAAACTTAAAATAAAATGTACTTATGTTAAAGTATAAAATAATGTAATACCACCTAAAGTACAAAAGTACAAAAAGTAAAAATAAACTTTTGGCATATTTGGTATACTTAAATTATATGTTTAAAACCCTTTCATGCATTTTCTGGTGCTGGATGACCGTCTCACACCAAAAACCCTATTTCTTGAGTATATTACATACAATCATTGAGATATACAGGCCAGCTGACAGTCCTGCCCAGGACGAGATAATCTTAGATGGCACCCCCTGCGCCCAGATCTCTCATTTTCCCTTGCTCTTCCTCTCCTCTGCTCTTCCTCTTCTCTGCTATTTGTTCCACAAATAGGCCTATTTAAAAAAAAAAATAGTTTATTATTCCAAAATTTAATGAGGGCCCAGTTCAGTGGATTTTGTGCATATTTCTCTACAAGATAAAGAAAAATTTAGAGTGTATAAAATACGCAGCATTTAGTGTGCTAGTTAACAAAAAAACGGAATGAGAATATCTTTAACTATTCAAAAGTTATGATAAAATTAGTGATCAGTGTAAAAAATCACAGAAAAGTGATTTAGAATGTTGATGGAATTCCTCTTTAAACACAGTCTCTTTCTCATCAAAACATAAACGTATACATGAAAACTGATAATAAAGACAGACACGGTTTACATTTATTTAGTCTATATATTTATATATATAAGAAAATGATGCAGTCAATAAAAATTACAGATTTAAACATAACATTAATAGTAGTGCACATGAAGTAAATATATATTTATTTAAAACCATTTCAGACTAGAGACATAAAATGCACTTTATACAACAGATACAACTTACTACTGACTTATTATTATGAGGAAAGTTTAGTAAGTTTAGTATAAATCAGTATAACATGAAAACTATGTACATATAAAATATAAGAATACAACCAATGTATAAAAGTAGATTACATTTACAGCATTTAGCAGACACTTTTATCCAAAGAGACTTACAAGCGTCTGTGCTTCCTCCCTGACATAGGACCTATCAAAGAATGACTAACCAACACCAAACCAATCAAATAAAATTAATTAATTGAAATGTAAGTTTTACATATGAAGTATTACAAAACAGATGTGATAAAATACATGTTACTTACCAAACTGAGGATGATGGCTGGTCACACGCCTTCTCTTCTTCATCCTTCTCCCTTGCCCCAGTCACTCGACTTTATTAAATTTGTATTACTTTTATTACATTATGCACAGTTATTACATTATGAGCTATTAATAGTAATTACAAGATGTCATATGCTTTTAAATAACAGAAAAACATCACTGGTCATTTCACTCTACAGTTTTGTAAGGACCATTTCCTTGTGAATGCAATATTCACAAATGTATGCACACTAATATCCACACACAGTCCCAGTTCTGTTGTCCTGTTCTAGTTAAACATCTGACACACCCAGTACCCCCTTTATTCCTCTTAAAATCTCTCTCTCTCTCTCTCTCTCTCAATGGCAGGAAGGGAGTGTGGTAGTTAATGGACTTAACTGGTGTAATATATTATGTGAACAACTTTGTGTGCCACCAAAATATATCTCTATATCTCTCTCACACATATATGCACAAGCACACAGGGACATCCACGTGCTTTTAACACACGGTAACACTCACTCACACACACACACACACACACACACACACACACACACAGTTCTGTGCCAACATCTTATCTTCTCATCAACAGACCTGGGTAGCTCCTTTAGCTTCCTTCCCTATTAGGAAAGAACTTGAGGCTGTGTGTGTGTTTGAGTCCCCAACACTATCCAACTATAGTTTCCTGGAGACAAAAACAAAACAAAAGAAAATAATTATAAAAAATGAAAAAAATTGTCATGCTTTTTATAGTCTGCACTTTCAAGATTTTTTTTGCATTTTGTGCTAGCCTCACAGCTTCAGGGTCAAAACCCTGAGGTCATGGCAGAAACAAAATGGTTTCAAAATGGCACTCAATTTTTAATTGAGGTGAACTGGTAAATTAAAGGCATAGTGTGTATTATCTAGCCACCGGGGACCAGCGTGATGCAAAGTTGGGTCCCCACACCACACACACCACACATGCATTTATTTATTTTTGTGATTAAAAAGGTTAAGGACATTCATTAGTTATACACAAAACAGATCACAAATAATACACAAAAGTGGCGTGTGTGTGTGTGTGTGATTTTAGATAGGAGAAACCAGCGCAATATTTGGTTTTATTTGACACCAAAGTAGCACTGTGCCACCTGATTTAGACTGATACACCCTCTATATTTTGGCGCAAGTGACCCCGGGAAATTAGCAAATGCACCCAGGCGAGAGAAAAACCACCTTGTACCTAACAAAATGATCATTACGTCTGCGTTAGCACTACCACCGGCTTTTCGCCGTCCGGAAACTAGAGCCCTATGTGTATAGCAGTCCAGTTTTATGTTACATCAGGCCACATAGCTTTGGCAAAGTAAAATATGATCTCTTAAAAGCAGTAGTTTTCAAATTTTAAATGAATAAAAAACAAACTGGGTGGGCATCTCTGACGCTGCCTCATCAAATCCCAGGGAACGATTACTAACAGAAATGTACACATCCAGTAGAGGACTTTACAAGCTGCCTATAAACCACTGACAAGTATATAAACATCACTTCAGCCTACAGACATTAAAAAATCCTTCTTGCTGGTATTACCGAGTCAGCTCAGAAGAGGTCAAGGTCGTAAAAAAGCATTCCTCTTTTTTATCCTGTGTTCTTCTGACTTAGTATAAATATTAGATTTATTAAATTGGGTTATTTTTAGTGTGTTATGTCAAGGATGTCGTCAGGGAAATGTTTGAACGAGGTCCCAAACTACGGTATTATCCAATCATGTACCCCCTGCTGGACGTGTGAATGACACGATAAGCATTCAGCATGTACTGAACCTCGTGTGGTACAGTACAAACATGTCTGGAGCTATCACAGCCTGAGATGATCACAAGCACAATTATTGTACTACATTAAAAAATATTTTAAGCGGTTGATAAGTGTTTTATAAAGTTGTAGTATGAAAACTTTGAGCATTTCATGAAGAATTCCGACATTTCACAAACATCTTAAAATGTAAAGATTTAGTGATTGGACCACACACACACACGCACGCACGCGTGCACACACACACACACACTCATTCACACACACACTATATGCACAACAAAACGACATGGGATAGCCCCCTTACATAAATGTTGTGTTTTCTGTTCCTTGTGGTTTGAGGCCCCAGTGTAATCTAATTTAAATCTAATTGACATTTCCTTGAGCAAAAATAACTTTGTTTTTATAAAAGCATGTGATCTGTGTGTGTATGTATGTGTGTGTGTGTGTGTGTGTGTGTGTGTGTGTGTGTGCGCGCACAAATTGTGCACATATTGTTAATGGTGTTCATGGTTGTTTAAATAATTTATTGATTTCATACTGTAATGTTAAAACTAAAAATAGATTTCAAATTCCCTCTGAAGATAGCACTCTCATACCAGGCTGCTGGGTGTCTTTGGGGCATTCTGGGATGAAAACTTCAAAATTCAAAATAATAAAATGTATAAATAAAAAGCCTTAACATTTCAAAATGTCTGATAATTGTGTGTGCATGCATTTCCATGCCTGGAAAGGTGGTAGGTTTTGTTTGCTATGTCAACCAACTGGTGAGGTTAATGTTATTTCATGTTTACTAAACCTTAGACAGACAGTTTGGTAACAAAAAAAGCAATAAAAAGTTCCACAGACAGAAAGCTACTCCAGACATAGATTGAGAGTCTGATAAGAAGCTTGTTTTGTTTTGAATGAATCCTGCTAACATACATGTTACACACACTTAAAGACAAAAAATAGCACATTTTCACACAAACACACACACACACAGGGCAGACTGGAAACGAAAGAAACACAAGCTCTTTTTTGTTCTGTCCACAGATGTCTGTCTCCGGTTGCCCATCTGTTTTATGGTATACATACACATGCTTGCACTCGCCCCTCCACACACACAGACATATTTTAGTACAAATAAGGCAAGTGTTCCTTAAATAAAAGTAGGATCTACCATGACATTTAGTCAGACATAATTGCGCACGCGCGTGTGTGTGTGTGTGTCGAGTTCATCTTGGGAGTGCAACGATGCAGAGGTGAGCAGGCTGTGTGTGTGTGTGTGTGTGTGTGCAGACTGTGGCCCTCCAGAGGTTGACATGTAATGTACTCCAGATGTGCGTTACTTGTTCAACCACCATCTATGATGGGTGAGTATGTTTGTACGACTGTACACGTGTACATACAGAACAAGAGGGTGATGTTTAACTCTCTCTTTCTACGGTGGCCCCCGCAGCTTGAGCACACATAGATCACAAAGAAAGTTCATAATCTCCCGAAACAGAGTCACACTCGTTTCTGTGACTCATTTGCGTTTGTTTAGACTGAGCTTTCCTGCGTGTTAATGAGTGTCAGTCTTATTACTTAGTATAACTGTAAGCAGTAGAATACAACAACATTGAAGTGTGCATCTGTGTTGGGATTTCTGGCTCTGTCTAGCCTTGCCTGCCCGGTTTTCTCTCTCTCTGTCTCTCTCTCTGTCTCTCTCTCTGTCTCTCTCTCTGTCTCTCTCTCTGTCTCTCTCTCTGTCTCTCTCTCTGTC
>JAOEHI010000364.1:0-13838 GCA_025447815.1 Percopsis transmontana
TGAGGCTGGCTGGCGTGCACGGTAGCTTATTATTCCCAAATAAATAAATAATAATAATAATATAATAATAATAATAATAATAATAATAATAATAACAATAATAATAATAATAATAATAATAACAATAATAATAATAATAATAATAGTGATTTCTGTCAGAAATCGGCCAGACAAATAAGCGACGGCGATTTGGTGAAAAACGACAAACGAATAGTCTGTGAGCAGATGGACCGACGAGGTTCACCGCTAAATAAAATAGGTCCATGTGCCCGCAGAGCCACGGAGGAATTAGCGTCTGTTTTTCCCAAATCCGTTTGGCTATATGGGCCTAAACGTTTTGCAATATATACATATATATATAGGCCTAATATCTATATCTGTATATATATATATGTATATGTATATGTATATATATGTATATATACAGATTTAGAAATTAGGCCTACAGCTCAATCACATTCTATAAATATATAGAATAGGATAGAATAACAGAATTGAATCGAATAATCCAGTCGCTGTAGCCTGCATTAATAATAGCCCAATAATACCAAAAATATTGCATTAAAAACCCGGGCAGTTGGGCGCCTATTTGAGCGTAATTGTTCATCAGTTATCAGTTATCGGTTATCGGTTAATTGTTTAACAATTACGCTCACTGCGCATTCCACATTCCACATTGTGAGTAGCTAATAGATGTTTACCTTTCTGGTGGAAGCCTTTCCCGCAAAATTCACAGACGAACGGTTTGTACCCGGCGTGGATCCGTATGTGCGTGTTCAGCGTCGAGCTCCTGTTGAACGCCTTCCCGCACTGGTTGCACTTGTGAGGCTTCTCCTGTGGGGCAAAAACAGCGTCGTTACAGGCCACCTGTACTGACTGACTGACGGGGGTGGGGGGGTAACGGCGGACCGCTGCACCGCACGTGCCCCACGGGCACATCACCGCACACACATCAACACACATTTATTCGACGACAGAGAGTCGGGAGAGAGCGAGCCGTGTTCTCACCTGCGTGTGGATGATCTTGTGTCTGCAGAGCGTGCTGGCCTGTCGGAAGCCCTTCCCGCACACCTTGCACACGAAGGGCCGCGCGCCGGTGTGCACGGGCATGTGTCGCGTCAGGTTGTAGTGGGCGTTGAACACCTGGGAAAGCCACACGAGACACCGGCTGTCTTACACTCCGTGCCACCCCGTGCGGTTATGTGTGTGTGTGTGTGTGTGTGCGTGTGTGTGTAGGCCTACCTGGAACCCGGCGTGCGTAATGCCCCCCCCACACACACACACACAGCTAAGCTGCCACATGCAGTAAAATAGCAGTAAAATAGCTGTAAAATAGCAGTAAAATAGCAGTAAAATAGCAGTTGTAAATAAATCGAGCTAGAGTAAATCCAGCGCACACCTGATGCATGCAGAGTAACATTCCCCTGCTGTCTCAGTTTAACAACTGCTATATTCTCCTCTAGACCTCCTTTTCCGACGTCACACAATCACGGTTATGCTCCCGCACACGTGTCAACTTTAAAATAAACAACAACAACAACAACAACAACATCTGCTAAAGTTTTCTCACTCGAGCCGCACGAGCAGTTTTAAGGCAACGTTCACATGCGCGCGTTGACAGTACGCGGGGGGGGGGCGTTGTGAGCGTGCGAGCGAGCGTGTAGGCCTACCTTTCCGCACACTTCACACGTGAAGTTCTTGGGCTTCCCGTCCGGAGCAGCCGCGGTGCCGCCCCCGCCTACGCCCACCTTGCCGTGGGGCTTCGCGGCGGCGTTCCTCTCCGCGGCCAGGCCGCCGTGGTTCTCCTTCACCAGCCGGTCCAGCTGGCCGGGGAGGTGCTCCCTGTGCGGGTACTGCGGCGTCGGGTACTTGTCCGCCGAGGCGGCCGCGGCGGCCAGCTTGGCGTTCTCCAGCAGCAGCAGTTTGTGGTGCGCCGCCGAGAGGGAGGCGTGGGCGTGCGAGGAGAACACGTGGTGTCCGGCGAGCAGCTCGGCCGGCGGGTAGGCCGGCTCCAGGTAGTTGAGGTAGTACAGGGAGCCGCCGCCGGGCACGGCCACGGCGGCCTGGTGCACCACCTGCGGCTTGATCACCCGGCCGCCGGGGCCGGGCGGCGGGTGTTTCGCGCCCGGCTCCGCCCTGACGCACGTCCCGCAGCCCGCCTTGCACGCCGCGGCCGGGAAGCTGGCCCTCCACAGGTCGGAGTAGCTCATGAGCGCCCTGGCGTGCAGGTCGTAGCCGAAGGGCTGCAGCGGGAAGGCGCAGGGCAGCGACGGCGGGCAGAGACCCGGCGGCCGCTTGCCCTCGCCCCGCTCCGCGCCTGCTCGCCGCTGTTCCTCGGCCGAGCCCGTGGACATGATGCGCTCTATGGAGAAGGCCAGGGCCTTCGGTGCGGCGGCGGCGGAGCCCGTCGCCCGGCCGACGCCGAGTCGCGGGCAACACGCGACGGTCTCCGGGGGGAGAGGACTCGCCATGTCGCGGGGGGAACTCGGTGTGCGCGGCCCGGCGGAGCAGGCGGATTGTCCTCGCCTCCCGCGCTCCCGAGACACACGGGACATCAGTTTAATAAGCACCTCGCGCTCCCAGCGTCTCGCATTAGCATCCGAATGGGTCCCCCCGCGCGACAATATCGGGTCCGGGCCGGTGGCTTAACGCTCATTAAAGCAGCGCGCACGGCGTTAACGAGACATTCAGGGCGCGAGGAGGAACGAGGAGAGAAAAGGAAAAACGAGCGCGCGGTCTTGCCGCCCCCTCTCCCTTCTTCAGAGCCCGCGCTCGCTCGCGAGGAGGTGAACTTGTGGCGCGGGCCGGCGAGGTAACCTGGGTCTTGTCCCGGAGACGCGCGGGGCAGAGATGGGCGCGGGCGATGGGCGCGTGTGTCACCGCCCCGTCACATCTCGGCAGCGACCGCCCTCATCTGTCACCTGACATCAGCGAGCGCTCGGATCCTTCGCGCGCTCGCACGCCACCACCACCACACCCTCTCTTATATAGTGCGGCCGCGCGAGGAGCCGAAGAGCGTTCCGAGTAGAAATCGCGACGCCGCCGTTTCCCGTCGCGTTCCTTTATTGTGGCTTTTAAAATGGACGATTTTTAAATGCACACACGGATTGGCATCGTGATGCTGCTAAAGTAGATATTAGTAATATTAGTAATATAATAGTAATAGTAACAACAAATAACAATAATAATAATAATATTAACAACATATAACAATAATAATAATACTATTAACAACATATAACAATAATAATAATGACAAATATTACAAATAATAATAATAATAATAATAATAATAATAATGACAAATATTACAAATAATAAAGATAATATTAACAATATTAATAAATATTAGTATTATTACAAAACAATATAGTACGTATTATTATTATTATCAACATAATTATTAATAGTACTATTATTATTATTGTTGTTGTTTTTGTTGTTGGAATGCCATGTAAGCCTATGAATAATTATTTGATTATTTATTTTTGTTGTATTCTTTTATTTGTTTGTTTATTACGAGCTTTCATCGGTAGCCCCAGAGCCTGCTTTGGCAACCTCGATTGGATTCGATGCATTCACTTTTTATACGTTATATTCCTGAATAACTAAAGCCTCTTTGCTGGAATCTGAAGCCAGGCGACGCTATGCGCTTTTCACCAGATTCAAGTGCGCGGTCACCCCGACAATGATCTGACTTCAGTTTTCATCCGAAAGTTGCTCCTAATCCTCGGAGACGGGCTTGCATTTCCATGCTGGCTTATACCTACTATTTGTCTAATCGAGAACCTTCCATTTCCACCTGTTTAAGAGCAGATTGCGAGAGCAGAACCTCCCTTGGATCCTATTAAATGTTGTTCCTGCCTCGCCTATTGAGCAGAACCAATTTTCCAGAGCGATTCAAGCCTCGGCTCAGCAGAAAAAAACAAGCTCTTTCACTTTTAGCCACTAAAGCGCTGCGTGAACCTGGTTTTGTGTTTTTCTGCAATAGAGGGGCGGATTAAAGGAGGGCAAAGAAAAGACTTAGCTTGGCCAGAGGTAGAACGACAAATGAAAAGAAAGCTTTTCTAAAGAAGCATACATGTTTGCTGGAATCCAGTGTTGTGTGTTGCGCTACAATGACCAGTCCTGTAGGCTATTTTCCACAAGAGCCATCTTGAATTCATTTGTTTGCAGATGGTTTTACCTGCGCCTCAACAAATTATACACAAAAAAGATCTGAGGCCGTGAGTGTTCTCCCGCAAGTCTTCAATGCGGACAGGCATTAAAACTGCTTATGTAGGGTTAATGCAGTCATACTACCACAATAACGTCGAAACGCAGGAAAATATAATGTTATAATGTCGGCATAAAAACGTTCTCGTTATTAATATGAGCTCTATAAAGTTTATTATAATCTATTAGAGATTGGCCTGTTGCTGGTAAACCGTTTCCCCACCTGCAACCCGGGAGGAATTAACGCGACAGCACGCATTCTTGCATTAAATGGAGCCTGTGCATATACTCTATTGTGGGCCTATTTTACTCAAACAGTTACCGGCTCGTCCACACAATAACTTGACACAATAGCTGCAGGTCTTCGCCGTTATCTTAAGCAGCCGCTAATGGCCCGAGGTCGTTGAGTTTATGACGTTTGTTTTGCCCTGTATTATGTCGTGTTTACCCGTCCTATGGGATCGTAACATCCCCCCCGTGCAGCTATAAATAAACGTGACAATTCTTCTACAGATCAAGTATAGGCTATATCCAAACTGCGACTATGGTTACATTTAGGCCTGCATTCACATCGCACCTCCCGCTATAATCATATTGTGTGATGGGCTACAACGGGTTGGGGATAATGTTTTTTTGTGTTACGTTTTCATGTTGCGAATATCATTCTTCTTCATTCGTTTTAGTCTTTATTCCCAATATGGCTATATTGAATATTCCGAATGCGCTAGGCTATAAATGCCTACACATTTGGCAATACTGGCAATAATTCTTTCGTACTAACGGCCCCGTCAATATTTAATATGTGACGACGGGACTTGGACAGACATCCTGGAGGGAAAACGTTAAAACGCCACACGGACTACGATCGTATTTGCTGTACTTTTTGTCATAAACAAACACGGTGCTCGCGCGCGTTCTCGCCGGAGTCAAGTTGCGCCGGACTGGGTTGGGGGTTCCCCCCCCCCCTCTCTCTCTCGTTGTGACAACTTAGCGTCAGTGTTGTGAATCTGGCTCATGCAGCCTAGACGATGGGAAACTGTAGGGAATTGTCTCAAGCTGGAATAACTGTTCTTGTCCGTTTTCTGTCCTAATGATTCTCGTTTGCCCACGCTTTATAACATTTCGCCATAGCGAGGTGCTACATTAAAGTATTTGTGTGTGTGCGCGTGCGTGGGTGGGTGGGGGGGTACAGGAGATCTCAGACAGTTGTCCTCACACGTTCTTCCCGCGGTGACAACTTTCCCTGACGTGAAGCTGAGGAGGAGATAAGATATGTGACATGGAGGAGAATTCTCTCGCTGTAAAGCTGCGTGCCTATTTCACATCCACTGTTTTCACTCTCACCTCACATTTCCGGGCTCAGCTATAAGGCTCTATTTGCTTTAGCGTTTCGAAGCGGAGTAATTTACGAGATGTGCGGGGAATGCGGTGCATGCGGTAAAGGTATATGTGAGATTAACGAGGTTTCAACAGCAAAGTTTTTTTTCTATTTTATGTGGTGAATACTAGGCTACTTATTGTAGCTGCAGCAAGCCTAATGTTTACACTGTAAACTCCAACAGCGCTTAAAATGACCGCCCTTAAAGCTGTTTGCTTCGGGCTATGAAGACAAAGTTGGCTTAATTTAGTTCTCCGACTCAATTTTAGGGCGGTAACGTTTACTAATATTAAACGGTTACCGGTTAAACATTTAAGGAAACGTTTAATTAAACGTTAAACCGTTGAACGCGTTGAGGGGGGGGGGGGGGGCTGTGTATGTAGGCTATCTATAAGTTCAGCACATTTAAACTCACAAAGAGAATCTAAAAGTTTCCAGCCGCCGTCACACAGGCGAACAGCCGGTCAGCACAGCGGCTGTCCGGACGGAAGACTCCTGCGTGAGTCTTTTTGTCAGCCCGAGTTTCCATCTCGGAGCGCTCTGGAGCTTTCTCAGCCTGTCACTTCACCTGGGCTTCACCTGGACCGCACGCACGCACGTACACGCGCACCGCGGCCTGTCACCTCGACTCTCCCCGAATGTCACTAACACAGACACAACATTTGCGCACTTGTGCTTTTGCACGCACGCTTTCGTATTTGCACACCAAAGCGAAGAGTGACACACGAACACAGACACGCACGCACACACACGGGAGCGCGCGTACGTGTGTGGCCGCGATGTAGAGGTAAGAGGGCGATCCCGTGAGTCGTTCGAGCAACTTGCCCTGTTTGAACCCCCCTCCCGCCAGACACCACTGTAGTGGGCGGGACTTTGGATGGCTGCCGCTGGACCTCAAAAGCAGAATGTGTTTCTCACCTCCAGCACCAGTCACTTAGGAAACGTTCAGTCGCCGGATTGAATGAACCACACCTATTGCTGATGTTTTTGGACCACTGTTTCCTCACCTCGTGTCAATTTACCACAAGGTGGCTAAAGGTCAAAGGTCAAGCTTGTTCAAGCAGAGGGGCGGCGGCCGCTTGTTGTGACCCGGCCCGACCAGGGGCTCCCTGTTCTGATGCTTCTTAACAACTAGCACACCCTCTGGCCCGCTGGCCTGTGGCCTGTTTGCACTGCCCCAAGAGGCTTAAGACCCACCTCTTTAGATCCACCTCGGTACCTCGGCCACCGATCCCTCTAGTTCACAGCACTAATGACACTAACAATATGATTTACTTCTTCCTCTACTTCTTCTTCTTCCTCTACTTCTGCTTCTTCTTCTTCTTCTGCTTCATTCTTCTTCTTCTTCTTCTTCTTCTTCTTCTTCTTCTTCTTCTGCTTCTTCTTCTTCTTCTTCTTCACGTATTGCTTATTCTATCCTCCTTTCCTCCCTTTCTATATAAAAAAATAAAAAAAATCTTAGAATAAAGTGCTTAGAATACTAAGCACTTTACAGTTGGCAATTATTTACTGTTTGAAGATTGAATAACCTGAAGTGTGAATGACAACTTGGATTATTGTAATTACTAACTGTTTTAAGGAGTGAATGATAAACCTTCGAGAAATGTTGTGAAAATGCATAGGTGAAGTAACCATGGTTACATGATGCTGTCCTTATTCTAGGAGAATGTTATCTGTTTGCAAAAAACTGGTGGTTAACCTGTTCAACTGTTGACAAATGTACTGATTGTAAGTGGCTTTGGATAAAAGCGTCTGCTAAATGCTGTACATGTAAATGTAAATGTACTGCGGTGAGCACTAGTGAGGGTGCGTGAAGGCCAAACCCGCCAGCCAATGCGGGAGCATTGAGGCACAGGGGTCTCTCTGGCAGACATCCCATTCTGCTTCTTCTTCTGCAGACATCCCACATAGCCCATTCTGCTTCTTCTTCTTCTTCTTCAGATCCTCCACGTTGTTGTTCGTGAGAGCAGCAGCTCTTAGATAGAGGCCCCGCTGTGCTGACTCAGCTCACGCCTCCAGTTCCACGAGGCAGTGGCTTCAGGGTCTCCACTGTAGGTATGTGGCTGCTGTGAGCCTGGGTGGGCCAAGTCAACCTCCA
Source organism: Percopsis transmontana (assembly GCA_025447815.1). Lineage (NCBI taxonomy): Eukaryota > Metazoa > Chordata > Actinopteri > Percopsiformes > Percopsidae > Percopsis > Percopsis transmontana. The sequence continues at coordinate 7,692 of JAOEHI010000364.1, forward strand.
CCTTCTACCAACATCAGCCCCATCTAGCCCTGCGACGCTGGTGGAGATCCCCATTGGGGGCTTCAGTGTATGACCGCAGAGCAGGACAAACAGTCCTGTGCACTTTATGTGCACCGGTATGTGCTCAGATGTGCTTTGCCTGCGCGTTGCGTGAGAGATTGCTTTAAACTGTAAGCTACGCTTTTCATGGAAAAGATCTGAAATTAATCAGTGGACTCGTTATCCCTTAAGGCTCAGATAAGAAGGTTTTGGTGGAGTAGAAAACATAAGAGGCTTTGGGCTGGCCTTTATTAAACAGATCTGACATCTACCTGCCCTTTCAAATGGCAGGCAATTTGTTACACTTGTGTCCGCACAGTGCTGCTGAACCCGTACGTCCGCTTGGTTGTGTATTGCGGGCCCTTGACCGTGCGGCGATGATTGTGTCGGTTCACCGTGTGGCGATGAACCGACACAATCAATTTATTTGGCAATTTGACACGACTGTGTCTTGGGCGAGATCGTCCCGTGTGTTTCATTTTTGTTCATTGCCGACGCACATCATGTGAAAGAGCCTTTCCGGAGTGACTTGTCAGGGAACCCCCGGCGGTCCACCTCCCGCACCCAACAGTGACGGTCAATTGCAGATTCTGTTATTTGGAAACCATTGTCATTTCTTATTTCCCAACTTGATTGGAGCTTAAAAGCCAAAGCAGCTCAGATCGTGCCGGCGTAAATCTCCAGGCCCATTAATCCATCATGGTGTCCTCTCTCGCACAAAACCGTCCCTATCGCGCCGGGATTTATGAGGAAATTAAGTGGATGATATTCCGAAGAGGCTTCCTGACAGCAGAGATTAGATGTGAGAATAGCAGATTATTTTCCTATTCACAGACAATCAGGTCAAGGGCTTGGCAGAACGCCTGAACAAGAGGCACCAGGGTTTCTGCCTGAGAGAACTTATTTTTCATACAAACATCCAGCCTTTTCCTTGTTGCTGTAAGAAAGTTGCCATGGCAAACGGACACTCCAGGACTATTCAGATCCAAACCAATGCTACACATTTTAGTATACGAAAAACTATAATAATAATAATAATATGAGATTTCATCCTTTTTTACATTTGAAGATCTTTTTAATGGCAAAATTTGGCTATTGATTTAATGGTCAAATATATGCGCTCGACTGATTTTCGTCTAGAAACCTTGTTTAAAAGACCACACGGTGCCGAAGGGGCTCAGAGGGGAAAAAAATATGAATATTTGTTTTTGAGTCACCTCATTTCGCATCTATCATTCTTCTAGAAGGATTTGTGTAAAGAATGTCTATGAAATAATTGGAAGACATCCCATCTTTTCATTTGTGACTATATTATCTAATCCATCAGTGGCGCCGGATTTGTTTTTGGTCCTTCTTGATTTCATCTCATTTCTTACAATCTCCGTTTAAGATGAGCGATGGCTTAATCTGCCACATTAATCTTTAATCTCAAAACACTTAAGAAGATGCCGTGGGGGGTAGGGGAGGTGCTTATGAATATGTATTTTTTTGCAGTTTGGTCACTTTTTTATTAGTTTGCCCTCCGCGCAAAGCTGTAGGCCTACACAATGAGACGTAAAAGACAAGTATGAGACGGATTTTCACATCTGCCGTTTACCTTTATTTGAAGGCTGGCGCCCGCCGCTAGGGGGCGTGGGCGTGGCCTATAGCAGGAAGTTCACACAAGAAACAAATCACTGTGGAGATTGGCTTCACCGGGGACATGCAAGGACCACACCAGCCAACGCGTACAGCTCCAGGGACACAGTATTGAATAACACTCAATGACACCGGCAGAGGGGAAACACTTCACTTCCCATAATCCTTTACAAAAAAAATTGGAAAATAGCTATTGCATACCTTGTGTGTGAAGTATATAGGGTACAATCAGGCAAATCTTTATACTTTGTAAATGAATAAACTCTAGCTGAATGCTATGTAACATTATTCAAATGTTTTAAAAAAAGAAGAAAGAAAATATATAAACAGCAATACTATGACATGAGGGGTAGATATTATATTGCTGACCTATATTGAACACAAAAGCACTGAGCTGGAAACAACGTGACATAGAAACCAGACTGTTCAGACAGTTCTGTGCGTATTTCACCACGCAGACACATTTTAAAGGGACACTCGTGAAAGTACCCCTGTGGCGGAAACCGGCATCACAAAAAAAGAGTTTATCTTTAACTTTAATTGGTGTGTCCTTGACAAGGTAGTGAGCACAATGAAGTCTGTGTGTCAATCAAACAGGCTGTCAGTATTGGATCAACTCCACAGGCACATTTTAAATGGCAGCACAGAAGGACGAACATCAGAAAATTTACAGGCACATAGTTTCTATCTGCTGAAATGTTTCTAATCCAATATTGGGAGTATGGGTTTGCACCTGTCATGAGTGGGCGTGCAAACCAATCAGAAAGAAAATATGCACATGAAAATATCACTGCACAGAAAGACACCCAGACACAGGAACACATTCATAGCCTTATTCATTCTATTGACGTTGCAAACAAGATGGTACTCCATGTTGCTTAAGAACGTTCAGTGGAAGAAAGAACATTACTCATTACTCATAACAGAATTTGGAAAATAATTATAAACTTGTACCACATAACACCATCAATATACTTTATAACGGTATCCTTTGTGATTTGTGATTCATTTGATTATTTGTGTTGGACTGGGTAGAACCATCGAGTGAACCTGGTGCGTCTTGCAGTAATTGGACAAGCCCCTGTGGGACTAGTTGGAAGGGAGTTGAAAGCCTAACAACACACCCCAAACACTAGCTGGACCCAATCACCCTGAACCTTGATATACTGGCCGGGACCTTGTTTCCCATTGGATCTTCTCTCAGGTGACGCTGAGACAGGGCGCGCACGCTAGAATAGTAGGCAGGGAGGAATTGCAAATGAACGTTTTAACTTGCAGTCGAGCCTTTTTCAAACCAATTAATGCTTTAATGATACAGCCTGCATTGGTATTAATATTAGTACAATAATAATTATTAGTACTATAATATAAATATCATTTTAAGGCTGTGTGTTCATTAAGTGTCATTACAGAGTGGTCATTCATGTGTGCACATCTGTGCTCATCATAAAAACACATCCCTGTGCCCAGTAAAGGCCCATTGCTTCCGTTCTGATATTTCTCTGCCGGTAGTTTGAAGCGTTTGAAGGCTAGAAAACACCGAATGGAGAAATAAGCTCTTTGTGTAAACATTACGTGGAATACCTTCTTGCAGGAAGAGGCAGTGGGGTGGGGGGGGGGTGGGTGGGTGGGGGGGGGGTGTAGTGTGCACCTGAATCTACACCGCAAGCGGAGAGGAGAAGCAGCCCCCAGTAGCAGTTCTTCCAGACCACCTGACACGATCAGCATCAGTCTCACTCTTTCCGGAGTGTAACAAACACAACCGACGGGACTGGAGCATAAGAACACACGGAGCGGGGCGTCATGAATGCTTGCAGGGTCGATTGGGCCGGAGCATCGAGCGTCTCCCCTGACACCAGATCATAAAAAACAGAACTGCAAATAGAAAGGCTTTCATGAATCATCACTATGCATTACAACGCTTGGTCGGCTCCCAACCAAAAGGTCGTGGGTTCAATCCCTGTAAGCATCCATGAGCAAGATGCCTAACCCCTACCGGCTCCATGTAACTGTACTCAGTGTAGGTCACTTTGGGTTTAGGCGCCTGCTAAACGACCTGATTGTAAATAATTTTTACCTTAACTAGTTGGGAAACTGACATTTGTTCATATGGGAAAAAGGTCCAGCTTTAATATTCAACTGGTTTTCAGGACTCAAATCAGCCCCAGTATGGCACAGCCCAGGGTGGCACAGCCCAGGGTGGCAGTGCCAGCCGGTTGGCGTGTCTCTAGTGGCCGTCCTCCTCGTCACTGTCCCTCATGGACACGCCCTGCATCCCCCCCTCCCTCACGGAGGCGGTGGCCTCCTCCAAGCTCAGTCTGCTCCGCACCGTCTCGTACATCTTGCTGTTCAGCGTGGAGTCCAGGACACCCTGCAGCCGGAAGTCACGGTACTTCTTCTGCAGCAGAAGAAGCAGAAGTAGAGCACGCAATGAAGAAGACGAAGAAGAAGAAGAAGCAGAAGAAGAAGCAGAAGAAGATGAAGAAGAAGAAGCAGAAGTAGAAGAAGAAGAAGCAGAAGTAGAAGAAGAAGAAGCAGAAGTAGAAGAAGCAGAAGTAGAAGAAGAAGAAGCAGAAGATGAAGAAGCAGAAGATGAAGAAGAAGATGAAGAAGGAGAAGTAGAAGAAGAAGAAGCAGAAGTAGAAGAAGAAGAAGCAGAAGATGATGAAGAAGAAGAAGATGAAGAAGAAGGAGAAGAAGAAGCAAAAGAAGAAGAAGAAGATGGAGAAGAAGAAGGAGAAGAAGAAGAAGAAGAAGAACAAACGCATCAAATGCCGGGTCCTGTCTGCTGTCTAGCAGTAAGGTTATGTTAAGCAGATTAGACAACAGAAATGGATGTGTTCTTGTGTGTCAAGGTGTTATTAAACCCCTAGAGCATCTCACCTTCACGATCCTGATGAGGACCTTCAGCTGGTAGACGTGTAGCTGCAGGTCCATGCGGTCTGTCAGCCATGTTCCCAGCAGGTTCATGGTGCTGCCGTACCATTGCTGCAGGGAACACACAGGTTTACACTCACGCACGCATGCACGCACGCACGCACGCAGCAGGTGTCACTCACTGACACCATGTCTGTCACAACCTCGTCAGGCAGCCAATCAGACGGCGGCTTCCATCAGGGGGACATCCGCACCGGGCCCCCTTCTCTCCTCCCGGTCACGTGACCCACGGGCTCGGGTTGGGGGTCACGTGACCCACCAGACACCAGACACTATCCCACTGTCGGACGTACGGACGCACCGGGCGGTAGGAGCCCCTCCATGCCGGCTCCACTCTGCTGTGAGGGAGCCGAGAGGCTGCAGATGTTCCTGCCTGGGCGCCGTATCCGGCCCGTCTAATTGTGGGATAATGGCGAGAGCAGATCCTAATACAACCCGACTGACTTTCAACAGCCGGGACGGGGTGGGGGCTGTGTGTGTGTGTGTGTGGGGGGGTAGATCTGGAAGGAATGGCAAGACAGAGAAGGGGGAAAGGGGCCAGAAGGCCTGTGTGTGTGTGTGTGTGTGTGGGGGGGGGGGGGGGGGGGTATTAGGAAGTAATTTTAGCTGTGCATATTTCTTCCTGCAAATGAACAACTTTTTTTTAAAATTTAGTGGAATCTCTCCCCCTATTGGTCTAGAAGATGCTATGGCGACAGCCAGCGAACGTGACGACAAGACAGTCCCATGAAGCCCCTCAGGAAGGTAAAGTAATGCAGTAAGCCAGGACTATGTGCCCATTGCCGTGCCTCCTCATGTAGCTTTCATGTAGGCCTCATGGAGGTCTAATGTAGTCCTCATGAAGGTCTCATGTAGGCCTCATGAAGGTCTCATGTAGGCCTCATGTAGGCCTCATGCAGGTCTAATGTAGGCCTCATGCAGGTCTCATGTAGGCCTCATGCAGGTCTAATGTAGGCCTCATGCAGGTCTCATGTAGGCCTCATAAAGGTCTAATGTAGGCCTCATGTAGGCCTCATCTAGCTCTCATGTAGGCCTCATGCAGGTCTCATGAAGGTCTAATGTAGGCCTCATGCAGGTCTCATGTAGGCCTCATGTAGGCCTCATGCAGGTCTCATGTAGGCCTCATGTAGGTCTCCTGTAGCCTCATGCAGGTCTCATGTAGGCCTCATGTAGGCCTCATGGAGGTCTCATGTAGGCCTCATGGAGGTCTCATGTAGGTCAGGTTCCACGGGGCGCGGCGGTAGCCGGGTGAATCAGCGACCCGTTGCCAACAGCCTCGTCTCCTTTGCCTTGTGCCTGTGAAAACATCGCCATGGCAGCAGGCCTGTGATCTCGCCCCGAGCTCGCCCCCCCGCCGAGAGGCCAGGCCTGGAGCAGCTCTTCTTCCTCCTCTAGTCTGTCTTCTACCATGTCCTCTACCATCTGCAGCCCTGCAGCGGCCATTTTGTGCCCTATCACCGTATGTAGTGTATACATGGTAGTATTTATACTGCAGTAGTACTGTAGACAGTGGTAGTATTACCGTATGTAGTG
>JAOEHI010000365.1:0-13837 GCA_025447815.1 Percopsis transmontana
CCCCCCCCCCCCCCCCCCCCCCCCCCCCCCCCCCCCCCCCCCCCCCCCGCGGGGAATAGCAAGCACAGAGGGATGTCAGAAAGAAAAGCAGCTAGCTGGACGCGACGATGCTAATGGATGTAGCAGGGATTGTGGCGTCAGGACACTATGACAGACAGACAGAGACAGACAGGCCGAGAGTCACACTGCCAACATACCACCACTGATCTCAACAGGGCAACACCTATCGTGTGTTTTAGGGAAAGACAGCACATTGCCGTTCCCCGTTTGAAAAGGCCACTGGCTGTCAGCAGAGGTCATAAAGCCTTGCTGAGGTTAAATGGGGAACGAGTAACAAAGCGAGTGGTCTGTTTGCTCCATTAGAGGATCTGTCCCAGTCTGCCGGGGGAACATCCATGGCTGGAGAGGAAATCATCGCAGCAGCAAATCATTCTGTACGGACTTCAATCCCAACAACATGGAACCATATTACATATGTGCATTAAATAGTGAATAATAATCCCTTCAAATTCTGCCCTCAATAAAGCAAAAACAAGATTTATAGGAGAGGTTCTAGTGTATTCTCCATCTCAAGCTACATTGGTCCCTCAGCCAGTCTTCGATGTAGCCAATAACTCACCCTCTAAGGAGGTTACATATGAGTGGGGTGGTGGCTTGTAGCCTCTAGCAAATGTTCTGAGAGAGTGCAACACTGCCCAATGGATTCCAGATGCTACCATTTGAAGTGAAAGTCATTTACCTACATGGTAGAGATAACGGTCTGGTTTAGTAGGATAACTAGTATGGAGCTGTATGGGAGATCTGTCAAAGCTGTGGTGTACCCTTCCCCCTCTCGGAGCTCAGCCATGTGTATGTAAATATGTTTAGCCTGAATGAGCATGTAGGCTAATTGTTATTTATACGATGACATACAACTTGTACGCTCAGCAGATAACGAGGCTATGATTACCAGGTGCACGCAGCCATTCATCTAGACCGAATGCTTGTTTGGGCGGCACAGTTTGCATACAAAGTGACTCTGATGTGCGTTAGCTGCTTATGGGATTGTGAAGGCTTGCGTGAGAAATTCCTTTAGTGACGACATGCGGGTCTGATGGCCCGTGGCTCCCCGCTGAGACTCTGTCGGCACTGGCGTTTGTATCAGTGGAGAAATAAAAAGAAGGGAAGAAAGCGTAGTGGCACGCCAAGGTCAGAGGGGGCGCTGGAGGGAAACGTCATCAATATTTACAGACCCGATGCTCAGCGCCCGGAGGGATCTTGGGAAGCAGTCTCTACAGAAACAGTGCCTCCATTGGCCTCGTGGTATCCCCATGTGAGCCAGTCAGCGCTCATTAGTGAACGTCGCACAGAGGTGCCCTAGCCTGTGTGCGATTGTGACATTTCTGTGTGCTGAAATCCTGCTGAACAGCTGAACTGAAGTTTAATTATAATATATATATATGTGTGTGTGTGTCTGTGTGTGTGTTGCGACTTCGTGACACGACAGCTGAGGATGCCGAGTTGCTGGCTGTGTGTGTCAATCAAGGTCACCCCGTCTTTGGGGCAGCCCATAGCAGCAGAAGACCCCGGGGGCCAGACACACAGTGGAGACCTGTTATTAGCGCCACTGTTCTGTATGAAGGGTGCAAAAGGGGGGAGGACTGAACCAGAAGGGGAAACAGTGACTCACCCAGGAGGAGGAGAGGGCAAGATATGTGAGTTTCACCCACATGATGATCGAAAGTCGGGCCGGAGTCAAATAATGGCGTTTTTCCCCCTTTTTTTATTGGTTACCAGGCAGAGTATTTGTTGTTCCTCATCACAGGGAGGGAGGATAAATTAATGGTTAAATGTATCCTCCTCAATTGCGTTACATTGACCCCAGAACCCAAACATGCCAGGGGGAGGAGTAGAGTATGGTATGAGTAAAGAGGTGCCAGCCACAAAGAAATCAGGTGGATAGGATTCACCACATAGGATGTAGTAAACCCCACCCGTTTTACTAATTTTAGAGTTTTACTGAATTAGTGTCTACACCAATCCTCACCTGGCCGAGATTCACTCCTTTATATCCTAGCAACAGTATACCTGGCAGTAATCACTATCAGAATGAATGCCCAAGTCCTGCAACAGCAGAAGAGCGAGTCTGGCAGCCAACTGCATAATTAGGGACACATAATAGTTATGTTTGGCAGGACAGGAAGTCCTACCGACAAGGGGTTGATAATAGATCAATTGTGGGGATATTGTCTAGGCAGACACTAAAGTTATTCATGTTCACCCTGTGCTCAAACACAGGTGCGCGGCTGTGTCTGCATATGTGTACAATGGATTTGTTACACTAGCTATTCGTTTCCACGGTGAATGCTCTACCAGACAGAGGAGGACGGATTTAGTTAGGGCCGCTGGAGTGCATAGAAAATCCACCGTATGACTGACAGGCGCATATGTGAATGGAAATAACCCAAACAATGTAATGAGTGGATTTAGAACACAACATTTCGCCATGATTGACAAGGCATCAGGTTTCATCGGCTCTGGCTGAAAGAGGGGTGGACAGGCCAGCATGCGGACCACCGCCATTCACAAGGGATGCTGCCGTATGCTGCGACAATGGGGGAAGAGTGGGGAGGGAAAACCAGAACAAGACAAGTAATAAATGGTAGAAGCTGGGAGAATAGGGAGAAGCTGGCATACCGGTTGAGCCTGTGTCATTAAAACAAGGTACAGTATGTGGAATGACTTTTGTCAGCCTACTGGAAGATACGAAAACATTAAGATGTAGGAATTATGAGAGGACAAAACATGGCACTGTTGAAAATATACACATTTTAGGAGACAAATATTATAGCCTGTGATAAGATCATGATAGTTTCAGTGCATTTGTGCATTGTGGGCGAGACAGGGGCTCTGTAAGTTCAATATCATATGAATGTGAATATATCTGCCTGCCTGCCTCTCCCCCAGTCTGTCTTAAACTTTGCCAACACAATCCAAAACACTCTCTCCTGCGCTCGGCTCTCCTTAGCTGGGCATGACAGCTGTACAGGAGTGGATTAGTGTGTGTGTGTGTGTGTGTGTGTGTTCTGATACAGTGGGTATGTAATTCCCCCTCAACCTCTCTAGCCATCTACCCCCTCTACCCCCACCTCGCACGCAAACTAGCACACACATGAGTGCACAGATACAGAATTAAGGCCGGGGGGGGGGGGGGGGGGGGCTTATATGTATGGCTTATTGACCGTTAAATGCATGTTGGGAAAACAGGAGCACATATGTCATAACACATCCCAATCCGCCTACGATAATCTAGAGTTCAGTCAGACCACTCTCGCCTTATGGTTCAAAAGTAAAGTACATTTATTAGGACATAGAGGAGCATGCTATTTAATAATTATCTTTGGCAGAATGCCTAGTTCAGGGGGCTTCTACTCCTCATACTGGTAAGTATGGATGTATCAAAAAGCGACTGTAACATCCGGAATAGTAGGCCAGCAGCAGCATGACGTTTTAACAGCAATACCATGATAAAAAAAAAAAATGAATGAACATATGCAACCATGATAAAAAAAAACGTATAAAATAATTCACATACACGCAATACCCGTAATAGGGTCAAGCAATATCTGAAAACAACCCTTACTATTCCCCTTAGTGAAAATTATATAATGAAAATAAAGATATGTACTACAATTGAAAGACAAAATATAGTGAGTGTCAGCTGACTGAGTGACTGACAGCTGAGTGACAGCAGCGGGCGGACTACCGTGGCCTGCCTGAACCAACGCTACTCTTAAGATCACCGATGAGTGCCTAACACGGAGACAAATGTAGCAATGCACACAGACAGATTTACTACGCCTCTTTATCATGCGTGTTATACACACAGTCAACAATCCCCACCTTTCCGTTAGGAGGCCACCACATACTGCACCTCATACTGTAGGATACCGTCCTTGCTTACCCTCTGGGAACGGTTCTCTGTGCCAAACTGATACCAACCTATCGCTGCAGGTATAGAAATATGCATGTCTTTTCAGCCAATTTCAGCCACCACATCCATTAATACTGGCCCCTGTGTGTGTATGTATCTTTATGTATCTTCTGGTCTTATCTGCTCTATGTATGACACTAGTAATCCCATCCGAGAGTGGAGGAATGCGGGGGTTGCAGCTTGGACATGGCACGGCCTGGCACTGCGGGCTGTGCATTTGTGTTTACGCTCATACATTTTTTTCTTTTTGGTTTTTGTGTGTGTGAAGCCTCCAATCTGGTTTTACTTTGCGATTGGCCCTTAAAAAGAGCTCCTAGACATAGTGCACTATTGACAGCTGGACACACATTATACCTGGTGATGATGGCAGGAGAGCAATGGGGGGAAAATTCCCCATTTACATTGCAATTGCATTGTCACTGTGAGACACTAGTGTTGTTGTACTGCAGTTTCCTTCAGCAAGAGGCATTCATGTGGATTCTATCCTACAGTCTGCCTATGATGTAGCATAGAGAACCACCAGGATACTACATTTCATATGTCTACCCTTCCTGGATGATATTCTACAAAAATAAATTAGTTTTTCTGGCCTGGCCTGACACATGCATTCCTTTTCAATAACATTATTCCCTATTGTGTGCTGTATGTGGAAATTATTAATACTGTGGCAGGTCTTACAAGCCACACTGACAACCATTATAAATGGATGCTTTGTAATCTCGGTACATTAGTTGACTTTTATTTGAAAATGCTAGATGATTTTTAATTGCAAAACATGAAAATATTTCCCTCCAGGCGAGATAAGGGAGGCATACCCAGCATTTTCAACATTCAGTTCACGCTGAATGGCATCAACCTAGGCTCTCTCACCATATTCCTTTATGTCCTTTTATCTCTGTGTCCATTCTCTGATGCTAGGACTTCATTTTATGAGGACATTTCATCTGATCCTACCATTACACAAGCTCTGAATGTGAGCAGTTGGTCAAAAGCAAATGAGAAACCGCTCCAGGAGGAGACATTATTTAGCTAGCTTTGCTTTCTAAGGGCCATCAGTAATGGTAAAAACCCACAGTGATTGTGAGGCACAAAGCCTATTCACCAACAACTGGTACCTTTGGGCCTTCAACAATACATTAACAAGGTTGTTATTTATCCCAAGTAGGGCTGGGCGGCATTCCCATGGCATCCTGTGAAACTCAAGAGGGACACTGAGGATTGGTTATGGGACGGGAAAACTAATTGAGGATCACTGTGTGTTCCGGCCCCCTTAATAAGACAAAGCACTCGGAACATGCGGGAGTCAACAGACCATCGCGAAACCCATGTCCGTGTAAAGAGGACAGTGTTAATCTAAACCTCAATAATTATATGGCTAGAAGGTGAGCTACACTGCTTAGTAATTTCCAGACAAAAGCCTTTTGAGAGGATGTGGGAAATGAGAGTGTTACACAACAGGGAGGGTGGGGGTGAAAGATACAAGAAACAAGAAACACATGCTTGGTGGCACACGTATCCAGTTTCCCTTGGAGGGGGGTGGAAGGCCTAAAGAACAAGGCAACAAACAAGCTGGAAACATTCCTCCAGCTCATGATACAATCAGAGTCACCCTATCCCATGACTTTTGTTTTGCTTTATCATACAGAAGCTCAGAAGGTTGGGAACTATAAGAAGAATTCAATGTTAAGGACGACCTAGTGCGTTTAAAAAAAAGCTCTCGGTTGAGGCGGACAGAGCTAGGAACAGCCATTTCCTAAGAAAACCAACACTCACACTTGATGTTGAAGGAGGCGTTGGTGGAGTGGAGCTCCTCTCCTGTAACGGCGTTGAGGGCCACGCACTCAAAGTTGCCGGCGTCCAGTATGCGGTCCACGGCCGCAAACTTCAGGTTGCTTCCCTCCCGGAAGCGTCTGTCGTCGTTTTCCAGCAGCTGGCCGTTGTGTAGCCAACTGTAGCTGATGCCGGCTGGATCGCTGACCTCGCAGCGCAGCATGGCGCTGCGGCCGTGCAAAGCATCCTGGGACTTTGGCTCCTTGGTGAACTGGATGGCAGCCTCGATGGAGAGAACTGAGAGGAGAAAAGGGGAAGGAGAAAAATGAGGGGACATTAGAATGAGGTTGCAGTTAACAGTTTACTAGATTTTCCAGTCATTAAAGTTTCACCGCGGCGACCACTTATGTGTTGTGGAAGAATGCGATCTCTAGACTTCATTGGCTAGACGTGAGTTATAAGCATTGTAAAATTAGCGAGCCCCAACAAGAGAAAATATTTTGTCTATATTATCATACGGGGAAATGGATGGTTCACACAGACACACACACAGTGTAAAAAAAAACAACACTATCGTCTTAGGAAGACAGCTTTATTAAACTAAGATGTTATGTGTTGCACCAAACACACAAGCGCCGTTACGGTAAATCTTTTATCTGCACTTGCACCGCCTTTCTCTCTGCAGTGTTTTTCTTTGTGGCCTATTCATCCTTGTCTTACTGGAGAGAGCTTTGACGATGTGTATGTGTGATTTCACCACACTTAAACTTTTGAGGTGCCATCAACATGTTCATTTGTTTGCCATTAATCAATTACTATATTATCAATCTAAACAAACAATGTAATCTAAATAATCAATGATTTGTTTGGAAGAGGTTTCAGTCTTAGTTTAATGATAATATCTACATGTAAGACCTTGTCACCCCTGTTGGACAGGAGGCGGGTTAAAGAACATCATATGAGTAATAGGTAATAAGCCAGTTAACCCATCAACATCTGTTAGTGTTAGTTACAGTTAGGTCATTTAGCAGATGCTTTTATCCAAAGCGACTTACAATTACATGGTGCTATAACATGGAGCAGATAGGGGTTAGGCAACTTGCTCAAGGATGCTTACAGGTTGACCAACTCTGGGGATCGAACCCACAACCTTCCGGCTGAGAGTCCAACACCTAGACCACTAGACTATTCTGTCCTCCTTAGTGCCCCCAGAAGCCCAAATCCTTGCCCCAGGTCACCATTTATGTTGAAATGCAACTGCATTGTAGGGAGAAGCGTGCTGTTGTAGGGAGAAGCATGTTGTTGTTTTTTTCTTTTAATTTACCAGTATACCGTTTCTTTTAAGCTCAGTTGTGGTCATTGTTTTGGTTAGCAGTGGGTGGATGGGAGGAACGGAGCCCAGCGATGTGTCTCTTAAGGTCAACAGCTGCTCCAGCTGTTCCCTGCATTCTTGTCAGAACTGGGACCACAACTCATCAGTAACCAGCTCCTCTCTGTGACGGCACAGACCTTCCACTGGCCTGCACCGTGTTAGCATACTTGCTGTTTAGGTTTGTTATCATAAGGAACGGCCCGCTGGTAACTGACCAAGCATGCCTACACCTGTGTGTGTGTGTGTGTGTGTGTGTGTGTGTGTGTGTGTGCGCGTCTCCCCCATGTAGCTTCTGTCCTTTAAAATTACATGGGGAGTAAAACGGGAGATCTTTCAATAATATGAAATCAACAGGCCTGCTCCAGATGAGCCGAGCTAATCCCTTCTATCTTTGACCCCACTCGCTCCATGCTTTGCTCTATCCCTGGATGAGACTGGCCTTTGTCTGGATGCAGGTGGCTACTGCTTGGACAGACAAGCCCGCAGACAGACGGGCACAGAGGCAGACAGACACTCTGACCAGCTGACGGATACGTTTCGACAGAAGATCAAGCCGAACCAAGCCAGGCATGTAGAGCGACTGGCAGGGGGGGGGGGGACTTTCTATCTGTCCGTCTACCTACTTTGATGCCTATATGCTGGTGTTATTGTGGCAGGCAGGCATATAAAAAGGAAAGAAAACTCCGAGGTATGAGTGGAGGAAAAAGATGGATACCACTGGGACCCATTTATATCTTGAAGTCACCAGAGTTGAGAGTCAATCACTACTCCAGTGCACACAAGGCCCTTTGCAATCTCTTAACTCTACCTTGCAGCAATTCACCTATTTATTTACAAAGACTTATGTTCCACACAGGAATTACTGGATGGCAAATAGGTTGGAAACACCAGCACAGATTGATCCATCTACAGTACCTCCACTTCTTTATCAGGTAATGTTCAGAGACAGTATGCAGCCTCTGTGCCAAGCATACAGCTGGGACGTGGGGTCTAGAGTGACAGCCTCTGTCTAGCTCCTGTGTGGCTTTGGGAAACACACAGCAGAGCTGATGGTTTCATATGGGATGCGTGCTGACGTTCAATGTTTGTGTGTGTGTGAGGGGATCGGATCAGTACATCCGAGGCAATGGCTCACGGGAAAAGTCCCTGCAAAGATGTTGTACACAGATAAGGCATTTTCACATGCCACATCATGACAGACATGTGGTGGGGGATGGTTGGGGTAGAATCCGGCAAAGTCTATTACAGCTGTGGAAGTATGCCAGTTACTGTACAGTTCAAACAAAGAAGGACTGTGACCTACATCTCAAATACACCCCTGCCCTGCCTTGCAACCGACAAGCATACACCAATTTGGATGGCACACAACAACGCACAATAACAAACTCTGACATGTTACACATTCTTGGCCCCAGATTCGATTGAAACGCCACGCGCCCGAGTAGATCTATATACTTTTTAAGGGCGTTGTTTACATTGTTTGACTTGGAGGAAAATGAACGCCTGTGTGTACTTGTGTGGACCGACATTTCAAAGAGATAACGCTAAATGCTATCCAAACTCCTAGCGAGGGCTCTTCAAAGTCAGAGTGGATAAGAAGGAAATGGCTGACAAAAACAAACAGGGAGGGGGAGGGATGAGAGATTACTTGGTATGACCGCATTCCAGTTTATGGGAAGAGCATAATTAAAACCCAGAAACAAATTTAATATCGATACAAATTATCATTAAAAAAAACATACCACTTTTCAGTAATCAAATAAGTGCATTGTCATAATAATAATTGTTTCTGTGTTAGAAAAGGAAGGGTTAGACTGTAATGTAAACTAGGTAAAGGTCTGTTTTGTGATGAGCATTTCCCATAATTTTCCAATATTATGGTCTAAATAAGAAAAAGAAAGTACTGTTGTACACTACAGGCCTATTATTTTTTGTCCAAAAACCTTTATGTTGTATTTTTACGCTATATATATTAGCGCATTTTCCTGAAATCAGATTTTTTTTTCCTGATAACGAAAATCTCAGGTGAACTGACTTAAGAAGAGCAGTCTTCCCTACAGCACAGTCTTCACAGATAAAGAGCCCTGGCTCCCATAGCAATCAATATTCACGTGTCTGCAAAAGGCTAGCAGTCTGCCTTATGTGAGCAGATGAGGAAGGATCCATCCTGCAATATTAATAGCCTGCATTTCAAAATAGATCTGAATTTCTACGTACTTCATTCCTGCGCGAGGGGGAACCTCAACACGTTGACAGAGAGAGAAGAAACTGGGTTAAAAACAGAGGGGGACTGTTGGGAAGAGTGAAATGGTGAAATGTCTGCAGAGAGAGATTCTCCTTTTTCTAACTTGCTGCTGTTGCAACGCCCCCCACCCCATTATTCCTGTCTCGGCTGTCAGGCTGCCTGTCTGGTTGGCAGGCCTGTCAGGTGTTGGGAGTCGAAATGACAGCGTGACAGACCGAAGGAGACGTAATGGGCCCATCAGCGGCCTGCCTCTCTGTGTCTACCCTCTCTTTTTCAGAATTGTCACGAAGAGCTATGGCCAAGTGAATACACATTCCTTAAAAACACTTCCATATTTGGACAGCGGGAACGCAGGGACATGCACATCAAGAGATGTGTGCGTGCCCATGTTTGTGTGTGTATTTAAAAAGAGACATTCACAATAGGTTCATTACCAGCTGAAAGAGACTCATACCCAATACATATACAGTACCAGTCAAAAAACATTCAAGTGAATGGGAAACCTTTGACTGGTACTGTATAATATAATTCATTGTGTGAGCTCAATAGGTCACTTGTGCTGTTTTGGGAGAGCCATCTAGATGGGACACAACACTCACTAAAAATGGTCCATCATGTGCAAACTTAAGTATAAATGTAACATTGTATAAACCTCTGCATTGTTTCCATGAAAACTTGAAGACTTGATTTAAGTCATTGTGAAAAATTGCATTTACAACAACCATTAACAAGCTAAAAAGGGTCTCTAAAGCATCAAAACATCTTTTTAAAATGATCTAATGCATAGATAAAATGGGGGGGGGGGGGAATCATTTGACAATGTTTTTGGCATGCCCAGAGGCTGTGTTTACAGACACGTTATCTGTGTCCATGAGGTGGTCACACTGCTGTAGAGACAACAGGGCCAGCTTTATCTCCAGACATTTCCCTCAAAGAGAGGCCGCAGGTGACGGCAGCCATAGACAAGAAACAGGCCTGAGGCTGTAGAGGTGACTGACCCACCCACCCCAAGTGTCACACCCTCCAACTGAGGGACCTCTAATGGCCCCTAGAAATGTAGCTTATCACTCTCTCAATGGAGCACATCTAAATAACCCATCCCAGAGAGTCAGATGAACAGGATATGGTGTAATTAGCTAGCAGTCACATTTAGATGTATCCTCTCACAGCCTCACAGCCACACACAATTTACTTGTAGTTCAAAACCGTGGATTGTCTAACAAATATCTGTAATATTCTTGTGCTTCACAAGTGGGAATAAAGACGCGACTGTACCGTCGATGACAAGTCACACAACCCAATTAGAGATAAAAGACCGTGAACTGCGGAAAACATCAGCCCTCATTACACTGACAACAAGTAAAGCAACTTCAAAGGAATGCCAAAACATAGGAAATGGCTCAAACATGATGAGAGCATCCCTGATTGGATTATTTATTAATAACTCATGTTTGAATAGTATGAAGGGGGAAGGAAAATAACTTATTTATCAGTCACCAGATCTAAAAAAAAAAAAGCAAGTTTTTATTATAAAGAGTGAAGGGATGTTGATGGCGAAGAGAGGCTGTCATCTCTCTAAAATCGGTCGGTTCTTGCCATCGCTGAAAGCCAGTGTGGTGGCGCAGGGAGTGAGGTCATCTACCTAAAAGTGTTCCATTAAGCCTGCCTCACTGGAGGAGGGCTAAAAACAGTTTACATTATTTTGTTAACATCCTCAGTGAATCAGAATACTCATGTGTCTCTGGAACAGCCAGCTAATAAGATTAACATTACTGTTGAAGTGATATGGGGAGAGTTATTTTGGGTGGTGCATGTCATTGGCAATGCACATAACCAACATGGATAAATGAGCAAATAAATATTTAAATACGTTTATCATTTCAAAATTACTAATTTTAACCTACATAGGCAGAAATTTCGTGCAAGAATGACTTGGGATCTCAAATCCACTTTTATCAGTGATTAGAATATCCCAACCATGTTATTCCTATAAACCCCAATTATTTGACAGTTAATGAGTATATAACTAATTAATTATTCACAGGCACTATTATATTGTGAAGTCTTACAATGCTAGCCAAGTTGTCAGTACTGAAGGCTGCTGTAAAGTAACACTGCATTTGCTCTATGTTAAAATCCTGAAAACAGCTGCATGACACTGCTTGACTATTTGATTCTTTACTGCTCATTTCATCATGTCTTACTAAAACCTTAATAGAAGCAATAAGTCTAATGGACACAAGGCTAGCAGGCAGGAAAAGGCGTATTTCTTGGAAAATAAAGTAAAACATATAGTACAACATTACTGATACGTTGTGCATGTTACATTAAGATGTCAAGAAGATACACTGAGGAGGGAATGAAGGCAAAGGCTCTGGGAAAAACCAGAGTACAATGTACCAAGTACAATAACAGAGCTGTGTGTATACCCATAGAGTGTGTATACCCATAGAGTGTGTGTGTGTGTGTTTCCACTAACTAAACTGCCACCCATGGCAAAAAGTGGTCTAAATAAACATTGTTTATCATCTTAAACAGACTGTTGACAAAGATACAACAGATCAGGACACATTACGCTCCAGTGCCATGTAATAAGACCATGGCACAATAGTGGTTCTGAGAGGGAAATTCAGAGAAACAGATCTCTATTTACACATTATGGTGACTGCGCAAAAACAAGAGAGTGGCCAACAAGATATGAAACAAGTAAAAGAATATTAAAACGGTGACCTTCTGTTGGGGAAAACTTGCTCATGATGTTGAAATCATCATCAGTTTATTTAGCCAAAGACATTTTTATGCCGTCATCAAACTGTATTTTTAGCAAACTATGTGTCAGCAATAGTACAGGCTCTGTGTTAGAAATGACCAAGGAGAATGAGCTGAAAGGAGGTTGGGTTACTTTATTTAATTTGACAGCAGCGAAGTTAAACAGGCCCCAGACAGAGCAAGTACAATGTCTCTGTCAGGCCACTGGAATGTTAGTGACTGGTGGTCAACCACAGACACTTTACTTCAGGCAGATCAAACTTCAGTCACAGAAAGAGTGAATACCATAATCTCAGTGCTGGGTGTTTCCCTGTTCCATGTTTTATGTGAAGCGTACAAGCAAGTAGAGCTGGTGAGATAAACTTTGATAAACTTTGACCCAATGAGGGATAATCCCGGCGTGTGGCTAAATCCACAGCCGGGCCATTTGATGGGTGGGCCCTGTCAAACATCTGAGGTTGGATGCCCTCATTGTGAGCAATGTAAAAGGTGTTTCTAGAGGATAACAGGGGTACATTCACATGAACAATTATTTCCTAGCATAACATACAGAAAGTGGATTTAGAAGCAATACCAGAGTGGACATCAAACACTACAGCTCCGCTTCAGATAATACAAAAGAATACATCCCTGCTTGCTTCCCTTCCCCTCCCCATTTTCCATTACATCCAACATCTGACCCGAGGTTGTGTTTCGGTCTCCGCAGGGCACACATTAGCACCCCACATCGCAGTGTTCATTTCATCCCAATAGAAAACCATGTTCAAAGGAGCAGAGCCCTTGCTGCCTTTTTGCTCGCACTACTGGTATCCACACCCTCTAGTTTAATTCAATCACTGCTCTTATTGTAGCAGGTAATTGCACTGTGAAAAAGAGGGCCACACCATGGTAACAGGGCCGGTCTTATTATAACAAACCGCAGTGAGATCACTATCATTGAGTGCCCATTTCTTTCTATTTCACCACTAACAGCAGGGAGCATGTTCTACAAAGACCCCCTTCACTGCCGTATTCCTAGGCAACGTCGGAACGGCAACCGCATCGCTCACTGATGCTCCATCTCTTTCACTATTAATCACATTTGGTGGACCCGTTCTGCAACTTTCACACACCCACAGGAACTTGCAACCATGACGGCTTCATGGATCCTATGATCCCGAGTTTGACAGCTGCCGTAATTAGCGCTCTTGTCACGAGTGCGACGTTGATGCACTAGAACCCCTGTTCCCGTAGCGTGATGGAAATGAATTCTCCACGGCGACGTGTGTGTATCTGACATGGCATTTTGACATGCGTTGTGTTTGGCATCAAAAAAGCCCCATCACGCCTCATATGGGAGCAGCTGCCAGCCAGCGCATCTCTGCCTTTGAAATGAAGGAGCAACCCCATATGGCCTCCATGATCGAGGAAAACGCTAAAAAAAACATTGTGGGAGAAGAGGAATGGGGGTACAGATGTCAGCAATAAATCCTTTAATAAGTGCGCAAGGAGGGGGTCATTGGGCTTGAAAGTGTTTGATGGTATGCTAAGCCCCACCCGAACTCCTCCACGTATGCTTTAATAGGCCACCCATTCTAGCCCATTACCGCCCCATAACTGCTACCCGCTGGGGTGGAGGGGGGGGGGGGGGGGGGGCTAGTAGCCGGGGGCGTGTTAAAGTTAATTTTTGTGCATCGGGCCCAGGGTGTGGAAAACCCATACAAAGCCA
>JAOEHI010000366.1:0-13837 GCA_025447815.1 Percopsis transmontana
TAAACCCTGTACACCACTGCCTGCCTCCCGTGCTCTGTCCTGCGTTTGGGTCACCGCTCGCACACACCAGCGTGACAATGCATGCCTCTTCTGTAGACCAGTTTGTGTTTTGATTTAGTTTAGCTTAAACTAGAGGTAGGTTGGCAGCAGCCAGAGAAGTCAAACGTTAACCATTTGCAACCCAGAACAACATATCTGAATAGCACATGATTGGCTGTCATAAAACCCAGCACCAAGGTTATACCCCTCATAAATACACACCCACACACATAGCACATGGACACGCACGCACACACACAGTGATAATGTCCTATTTTATGGCTAAGGCAGTCCAGCTTTCAAACACTAACCACAGGTTTCTTTAGTGCCACCAGGTTTAGAGAAGGGCTTATGGTATATTCAACAAGTTGTTATTCAGGCTATAAGCCCCTGTTTGTTTTTACGTATTTAAACAATAGCCCCTTCTCAAATATTATAAATACAGTACAGCATTTAATGTCAGTTTACATTTGACTGTAAATCGTTTGGTTTGTTCTGTATTGCTTTTGTGTTAACCCTATTTGTTCTCCATTATCTGCATTTAAAACAAGGGAAAACAGATATTATAGGTCCCCTATCGTAAAATTAAAGTTTTTCCAGTTGGTCAGTTGTGTTATCTGAAGGGACATGAGAGGGCTGGAAAAATCTCTACAACTCCAACATGTCATTTAGCAAAAATGCCATCTCTTGCCATTGCCTAAAACAAGGCAATCAGATTTGGCCCCAGGACATAACCTGATTATCTCTGACCTCTTCTTCCATTCCCAGTCAGATAGTCAATCAAGTTAGAGCATGTTTTAAAAAGTGTGCAACACCAGCAGAAATATTCAGCTCAAAGGGAGAAGTTTCTGTCAAAAATGACATGGGTCACATCTATCTGAAGAAAACAAGAATTTCCTACCTTCTTTTTTCATGCCTGCCCTGAAGCACTTGTTGAGTCTACAGAAACGACACTGGTTCCTCTTGTCCTTATCCACAATACACTGCCGGCTGAATCTGAAAATAAAGCGCACATTAGTGTGGCATTTGTAGAATAACATACACGTATAGTATACAGTATAACATGGTATAACATACACAGTGTCACATAATGTAACTCAAGAAAGTGTAACTTATTAACATAACATAATGTAGCATAACTTAAAGGGACAATTCTACATTTTGTCCCACTGTGTATATGTGTATAAAACACAAAAGCCGCCCCGATTTGCTCCTGCAAACTGACTTGCTTTGTTTGGAAACTGTTTGGAAACTGTTTGGAAAATGTGCGGGCGGGGTTGTGCGAATTTGGGCGGAGGGCGGGGTTGTGCGAATTTGGGCGGAGGGCGGGGTTGGGGAAGTTTGGGCGGAGGGCGGGGTTGGGGGAGTTTGGGCGGAGGGTGGGGGGGCGAGCTGTCAGTGAGCAAGTAAAGCACATGCTCTGGGGGAGTTTTCAGGTGAGGGAGGGGTTGGTCACATTCTCTTGTTGGAAACAAAAACAGCGTTGTTTCTCTAACGGCCGCAATATAATCTCTGATTGCCCATTTAACATAGCATAATTTAACATAGCATAATTTAACATAGCATAATTTAACATAGCATAATGGAACGGAACATGAGGGGCAACACAAAGAAACGCAACTCAACGAAACGCAACATAACAAAAGAAATGTGACAGAATGTATAATCTAAAGTGCCTCAGAATGCGTTAGCTCCCACACAAATAAAGATTTCGTTATTTGTGGGCAGCTGCATCAGTGCGTGTTGCGCTCATTGGCATTTTTCTGTGACTGTGAACATTTGTGTATGTGTGTCTATTTGAATGGACACACACTGTTGTTGTGTGAGCACCTGCAGGTGTAGATGTGGCTCTTGCGTATGGAGCGTCTGAAGAAGCCCTTACAGCCGTCACAGCTGGAGGCTCCGTAGTGTTTTCCTGTGGCCTTGTCTCCACAGATGGCACAGTTACTGCTAACCCCATCTGCCCCTGCTAGGCCAGGCTCTGTTGGCATGCTGTCTGGAACACACACACACATACAGAACACTTCAATAGGAATGCATTTACACACACACACACACACACACACACACACACACACATACACACACACACACAGATAGAGGAAGCGAGTACAGCACAGTATGTACTGTATACAGTAATGTTGCCCACCCTGTCTTGTACATACACCCACACAGGTACATGTGTCCAATACACTCATACGAATAGTATGCACATATCTGTACAGGTCCACACCATGTGTGTGTACAGGGACAGAAACATACACACAGGAATTCCAGAACACACCCGCAAAGAGCGAGTCATTTGTAGAGCGCACCCACACATGATGTTAAATAAAGGAAATGATTCACTTTCCTAAACTTTTCAACCTCAGACGGTTGAAAACCGTGGGTTCAGTCTAGCTTAGAGTGGCATCCCTGGAGTTAGTAAGGGTTGGATATATATCTTAAAGATACCCACAGTTTGCGATCAATGTTGGGAAACAAACCCAGGACCTTTTTGATAACTGCTATGCTCAGATCGGTACGTCTTGCTATCATGGCAGGTTTTCTATGGGTCACCCATCAGAATTCAGCAGCATTTGGCTCAATTAGATTATGAGGCTTTTGGTTTCTCCTATTTCCTGTCCATTTTTACAACATGCAATGGTTAGAAGTCAGGCATACTCATTTCAATACATTAGAGTCAGAAATCAAGGTCATTGTTGAGGTCATTGTGAAGGGGTGAAACTGTATTGTAACTGGAAATTACATTATTTAAAGTTACCGCCGAAAATGGTAATCGAATATTTACATACTTTTCTGTAGATGTGGGCAACCTTGGAAAATAAAATATTTCTGAACAATGTCACAGATGTAGGCCTATTTATTAGACGTCAGGTAGGCCTAAGCATATAAAATTGCCAAAAACTAAGATTAATATCCCCTCCTTTAAGGGAAATTTGTTTTGTGGCCTGAGTTAGGTTAGTTAGTGTGTTAGCTATTAGTTAGCAAATAACTAGGTTGTCATCATTTAATGTGTGAACCAATGTAATGTAATCGAATGTAATCTAATCTAATCAAAGATTAGACACACACACATATACTGATAATATAGTAATACAGATAATACACGTAAATCAATGTTCTACCAACTATATATTCTGGCCCTGTCCACGTGCTGAGGTTACATTAGTAGCTATATCATTTATGATACCTGTAATAAAGTGTCTTTATTACCAACAGTACCAACATAGATTGTTTTATTAACACTGATTGATTCATAAATGCCATTTTTCTCTGAACATATCCCAAATATCTCCACAAGCAAATTATAACCACTACTTAAAAATCAATCAAGATTCACTATAGGCATGTACTGTAACTGCTCACGGACTATACACAGTGTCACTTGTGGCCAATAGAGATTGCAGAGATTGTTTTTCAGTTAAATTTGTTTAAGATAAGTAATTGAGTTAAGATACATGCCATATCCAAGTTAGCCTGCATGTGGGTAGAAGTTCCTATCCAGATTGGTAATACTGACCTCAATGTTATTATTTTGTTTAATTCTGGTCTAACTTCTACACCCTCGTCATCTTTGTCTTTAGTGGAAAAAAGTTTCTATTGTTGAAAATGTACCTTCAATGTAAACATATGTGTTTGTATTTCAATCATTATGAGTGACATACAGTACAGTATATAGACATATCTGTGCGTGTGTGTGTACCTACCTCCCCCTCCATAGAGCACGTCAGCGTTCTCAAAGCCCAGCGTGCTGTAGGAGGGATCCAGGCCCTCGCAGTAGTTGGCTACATCCATGTCTAGCAAAGCTTCACTCTGAGGCCCTGCATGATACTTCATGCTTCTCTGACCCGCAACCTCTTTTTCCCCTCTTCTCTTCTATCGTCTCCTCTCTGCTCCTCTCCACTCTCTGCTCCTCTCCACTCTCTGCTCCTCTCCTCTCTTCACTCCTCTTCTTCCCTATCCACTCCTCTCTCCTCTCTTCTCTTCTCCTATGTTCCACTCTCCTCTTCTTTCCTATCCACTCCTCTCTGCTCCTCTCCTCTCTGCTCCTCTCCTCTCTCCTCTTCTATCCTCTCTGCTCCTCTCCTCTCTTCTCTTCTATTTCCCTTTATATCTCCAGCTAAACCTGTCTACTACACGTTCCTTCCTTAGCCTCTCTTAGTCCTACAGACATGATCCCAGAGGGTGATCCCAGGTATACACTGTAGTCCCCTCTGATTGGTTGAGAAAGACGCCAATGGGGGAGGATCTGTATAGCCAAGACTTCTCACCTGGTTGCTTACTACTTATCTGTCCTTTCTCGGATAGAGTGATTGCAGAGTAAGATGTTTTTCCTTTACCAGCCCGGTTCGTCAAAAATAGTCAGCAAAACGTGTGTGTGTGTGTGTGTGTGTGTGTGCGTGAAGGCATGCTTATGCAAGCTTATTTTAATCAATTAGGATAAATAGTACCACCTCCCAGCTGATATACTCCATAAAAAAGAGAGATAGAACTGGAAAACACTGATACACACACACACACACACACATTCTGAAAACAGGGAACTGCTTCATTTCCTAGAAATTCTATTTTGTATCTGACAAACACATTAATGCATAACTTTCTCTGCCATGTTTCCTCAGGTGAAATACTGTAAATAGAGGAGAATAATCTAAAGTGCAGTTTAGAGTTTCAAGTGTGTGACATTCAGCTCCACTCATGTTTATATGGTAGGTAGAAAAATGTCATGTCAAAATGACATTTTGCCATGCCCTATGTGCCTAGGTATGAGCCACTGTGGGTCACTGGAATGCCACATATACTGTAAATTATCACTGATAAACTAGCCGACTGGGTGAGAGAGGGTTATTAGACACCTCATGACTTCACTTGGCAGACTCTGGATAGGAAGAGAGAAGCTGAGAAATATAGATAAAGACACAAGTGTATAATAGAGGGTTGATAGAAAGATTATTTTTAACTAAGCAATGTGGTCAGGTATCCTGACTCATCAGCTCTACAGAAAGAGAAGTCCTTAATCTCAATGATCGGTCCACACAGTGAGTTGAGAAAGAGATAATTTAAAAAATCAAGCAGACCCACCCATGAGAGCACTATCTTACTTTTTAATTCAATATTTACCACTTCACCGACTTTACCATTAGCCTTGATCTCTTGGTCCTCTTCTAAACTAGTCCATGAACTGACCTTTATACACACATAATTGGAGATAGGCCTAATACTGTAAAATACATTTTGGTTTAATAAGAGAGAAAACAATAGGTAGTTTCTTTTTGGGTGATTCCTTATCATAAAGACATTATTACTATATGTTTTAAATTTTGTCTAATTAATGCTTGTCAAATGGGTTTCACCTGTTCATGGAACAATGGACACTTTATAGTAGAATAAGTAATTTGAATATTTGAAACAATATTCAGTTATGTTTACTGTTTGTCTTTAATCATAACTGTTCAGCCATTGCCTTAAGCATCTCTCAATTTGTTAAAATGACGGATGACTAAAATATATATGGTAAAGAACTGTTTTATAGTATTTCTTATCGTGCATAAAAGTAGCTTCAGACACAAGTGCTGGATTTCTTACTGGGTAACCTGGTGTCCGCCTAGCAACTGAAAGCTTGCTAGGGCCATAAACCCTAAAGCTAATAGGCTATCTCTGTGTGAACCAGCCATAATGCTGTCATCTCTATTTAGATTTCACTCTTTATTTGTCAGTCATGATGTCCAGCCAACTGGTGTACGAGAAAAGGAAGCCACTTCCTGATAACTAAACGAGCAAAACAAGCCCAGTGTGAAAACATAATTTTAAGAAGTAACTTTAACAGAAATGAATGCATAATTATATACAGTTTTAACCTTATATTGACCTTTGTAAGAAAGACTTCCTCCTAGGCTGCAATTGCACTGAATCAAAAAGTAGGCTTGTTTATTTATAAATCACATTTGAGGAAATTAGCTGTATCTTAAAATTGTAGATTTATTTAATAAATATTTCTAACAGGCTAAAATTCTCTCCAAATAACCAAATAATATCAGGCTATATGCACAGTAATTAATAATAGATTCCAGAAAAAAATATGTATTATTACAACTTAATTTCAAATGCCATTAAAAATGAAATAAATTAGCTGTCAAATTACAGTCGGAGATTAGCGGTTGCTGCAGTGTAGGCCAACTGATTTGTTAAATCTTCGTAGTTATTATGACGTGTTTACACAGAATTGTGTTTCAACAGCACAGAGACGTTCAAATACAAACTGTGAAGTGGGTTATCACAGCAGCTTTACAGCTTTGTCATGGTGTCAAAGTGAAAATACCTTATCTGTTTGCACAAAATACTTTCTGTGGACAATCAACCAACAACACTATCTTATTTAACACACACAAAAAAGAAAAAAAGCCAAAAAGAGAGCAGTAGGCTAAGTAGCCTACCGCCATGTCTCCACTGAAATACAAAACCACGTGAATCAACTGAGCTAGTTCTCTGACACACCAGGGCAGGTGACCCATTCTCAATACACATTTTACCTTCTCATTTGTTTCTCTCGTCTATTTCCTTAACAGGACGCGCTGCCTTTGAGTGATACGATCCTTTGCTCACCTGTATTGCGCTTCCCGGCCGGAATGTGCATTTATCCCAGTACGCGCCTTCGTCGTCCAGGGGAGTCAGCCTCGGAGGAGCATTAGTCTGAGCGACGCTAGTAGTGGGAGAATTGCGAAGGTCTTGTGACAAGTTTCCGAGAGAAGCTAGCAAAGCTTAGGGAAATATAACTCATACTGCGACACATTGGATGGCGGCGCCATAGCCCTGTCATTAGATCGATTTACTAAACAAACTCAATAGGGTGGGGATGTTAAACAGTAACCCGTGCCATAAATCCAAAGGATCACCAGTGTGTGCGTGCGTGCGTGCGTGTGTGTGTGTGTGTGTGTATTCAGGTGCTTATAGCAACTAATATAGGCAGAAGGTACGAGATTGAAAGAGTTAATGGTTCACGACATAATGGTGAAATAGTAACAATTCGAGACGTTTATTTCTCTTCTGGACTGTAGGCCCACACCACACTGGGGTACTTCAACACAACATGGTCAAGGGTTTACAAACAGGGTATCCACATATGTGCCTCACTTCTGCTTCAAAATCACACACGATTACGCTACACAATCGCATTTGCTCAGAATAAAAAAAAAAATATTCAGAATTTAGCATTTACTAAAAAATGGAACCCCAAATTGCTGTACATAAGAAAGACCACCAGATGGTACTCATGAAGCCTTGTTGACCCATGTGCAGGCATGTCCATGTTGCACGTGCGCACATTTACACACTCACACAGCATGCATGCAGTTGCCTACACAAACAAAAAAAATTTTTACTTGTCACTTGTAGCACATTCTACAGGACCCCTTCCCTGCAAAGGTGAGCATGTCCAAACAGGTAAGAGTGGTCACAGAGAGGAACACCTCGTTGACACTCTGCAGGTTAGGGATTACGTGAAGGTGATTTATGTAATACAGCCGAAACATCATGTAGGGAACGAAGCAAACCATCATTATCAGGGCAAAGCACAAGCTCTTCAGCTGGGCCCAGAAATCCTGCCGGGAGCTGCTCTTTTTGCCGTGCCTCCTGAATAAAATCACTACGGCATTAGACTGGAGGGCTGCTAACACAACGGACACCACAATGATCCCCACGGTGGCAATGTAGTTCAACCCCTTATAGGATTGCTGAATGTTATCACCGAATCGGAAACAGGTTTTGTTATATATTGTGTGGGACTGCTTCCCATAAATGAAATGGGTGATACAAGGAACCAACACGAGTATCACTAGCCACACTGCGATGCTCACAGATAGGCCGTGCAGCTTCCTGTTGAACTGAATCTGCTCCGCATTGCGGTAAAACATGGACAGACGCATGACGAGGATGGCCACGTAAAACAAAAACGACATGTACAGGTGCACGTGGATCATGATGCTGACGACTTTACACAGCCCCAGACCCAAGGTCCATTCACCGACGGCATAGTAGTAGATCCTGAACGGTACAGTCAGGAGGAAAAGGAGGTGGGCGAAGACCAAGTTGAGCACGGCGATAGTGGTGAGGGATCGTAGGTTGGACTTGAGGATGTACATTATTAGGATAATGCCGACGACACCGCTGACCAAAACTATAGAGTAAATGGCCAGAAGGAGCTTGTGGTACTGAGTTAGGGTTGGCTCTGGGGTCGTAAAAGTCTGGTTTGAAGTCACTGTGCGGATCGAAGTTGCATTTTGGATGGTCGTGTTGAAAAGGCTCATGGTCCGACCGTCAAGGAGTCTATTTACAAATGGAGTGAAGAGAAAAAGGAAGATGCTCAGTTTATATTTAGTCATTTTGCAGATGGTTGTACATTTGTTAGTGGTGTAGATCAGGGGTTCCCAAACGAATTGCCCCCGGCCCCAGAAATAACGGTGCCAGCGTCTCGTGACCCCCACTATCCCCAATGGTGGAAGCATATAGGCTACAAACGTTGGACGCAGCCGGGCACACGCACTTATGGGCCTGTCCAGACACGAGCACAACGAGCACAACACCATAGAACACAACAGTCAAACATCCTTAATTTTATTTTATAGTCATTTAATATAGGCTAGTAGCAGAATACTTCAGTCAAAGTAATCTCCATGTATAAACTGTACTGAGTAAACATACAGTAGGCTACTGCATGTAAGAGCAGCAGTAAATTGACCTGTTGCAACTGATGCTGTATCCAATCTGTCTCACCTCAGGGGTCACGAGGGGCCATTTTCTTATTTGCATGGTTTTATTTTAAATGTAACTATTTTTATATTTTGTAACAATTATGTCCAAAATATGCTTTTTCTAATCATTTTTAAATATGATTTGATTTCTGGAAATCATCTCGCGACCCCACGGGGGTCCCCGACCCCACTTTTGAGAACCACACAGTAGATGACAACACACAACACATTAGTTATTTTGACAGAGAAAATCTTTTAGAGCAAGTGTCATTGACGGTTGCTAAGTAACCTCAAGTTCCAAAGGATAAAGTACAGATGAGTTGCTAGTTACTAATCACAAGTCAAAAAGAGCCCATTCAAAATAGAGAAACAGAACAAGAACTAAATAAGGAAGGGAAGACAAGATACCTCTACAATATGCATGCATATAAAAGGTGCTTAGTAAAGAAATGCAAGATTACACATAACACTGTACTTCATACTGCCAATGTATAACATGCTTTTATTTATTTTTTTCTCATTTATCCTAGTTTGTTATTGTAATTGTTCTTTTTAATGTTTATGTGGTAGGCTATGCTAGGCTATACCTAACGCTAGCCATAGTCTAATACAGTATTATATCAGGGGTCACGGTGGGCTATATTGTATAGCACTGTTATCATTATCACACGTACCCAATTTAAATAGAGAGACGTCTTAAAATGATCCCATCGAATGAGTTCAATTAATTAAACTAATTAAGTTACAAAAACAGATTACAACAGTACTTACCTTGTGCTGAATGAAACAAGTATACCAGTGGCCTTTTCTGGTTTGCCAGTGGGGATGACTGTTTGCATGCGAGGTTGACGTTGTGTCTGTTAAACTAGTCCAGTGTGTGTTTGCAGCCACAGTACAGATGCTAATTTGTATGTGTTGTGTGCGTGTGTGTAAATTTAGACACTCATGGTGCAAGAACCACAGAGCTAGGTTGCTTCCTGCTCTAGGGTCATCTTTCTCATGCATGGAAGATACACTTGATAGCAATAGCTCAACAAACCTCTCAAGCAAAAATGAATAAAAACACTATGGCTATTTATTGACAGAGGGGTACAACCAACTTCAAACTGAGTGTCTAGTCAACTTAATAAACTCAGAGGTAAAAGTTGTGGGAAGTTTCCAGGCCAGACAGGAAGAATGGGGTACCCCTCATCTGTAGTACATCAGGGTCACTGTGAAAAGGGTCTATTACACACTCAGTTAAAACGCCCCCCCCAACATAAATCACATCTTCCATACAAAATAAGATAATAACACATACAAATGATAATACGTAACAAACGACCAGCAGGAGCTGTGTTTCACGCCGACTGAGTCTGACGTGCTTTATTCAAATGGTAAGTGTAAACAGTACCCAGGCAGGAACACTCTTGGGTTCACAGAACAGGTCAAGGGTGGCCCTTCCGGATTCGTGTCTCTCTGCTCTCGCGCTCCCCTTACCATGGAAACAGGTGATGCCCTCACCTGTTTCCCCATTGTGGAGTCCCGTGAGCCATACCTCCCGACACTACCTTTCATACAGACATTGCTAAACCATGCTCACACCTTCACATAATACAACGGAAATAATAATTCTAAAACAAGAATACAAAGTAAAACAATATATTGCAAAAGCACAAAATATGAATCTGTGGTGGCTCTTTTCCATTCAAGCACAATAATAGTCCGTGCAGATTTGTAGTATCTATATATAGTATTTAACCCAGAGTTTTGAAAATCACTTTATATTTGTAAGAACACCAGCTCTGGCCAATTTACCATAAAATAAGCCAAAGAGGAGGCCATATTGTGGTGGTTTTTCTTTCAACTTCATCTGTATCATGTATTACTGAAGAAAGATCTATATTGACCACAGTAATGTGCATATATTTTTGCTATGCAGTAAAAGTTTACGCAGCACATCAGACATAACAGTAAAAGTACGACAATAGCACTCCATTATATTCCATTTTGAATTGACAGCATTGTTCAGCACATTTAAAAAGACAAATAGGCCGACAGCCATACTGTATACACATAGACAGAACAGCACAGTAACATACCCCCCCATTCAGCTTTCAAATGTTTTATCCTCTAAACAAACCAACTTAATACACTAAGTTGGCCTTCTTTGGTTGGTTGCTTATGACTGTGCCAACCATAAAACATTCAAGTATACTAGCTTAGTTCATTATTGGTTAATACAAACTGCTCAGTCTGAATTGTGCAAAACCACAGAATTACCACACACACACACACACACACACACACACACACACACACACACACACACACACACACACTCTCTCACTCTCACTCTCTCTCTCTCTCTCTCTCAGGTAAAGTGCAGCTTCCGACCTCGCCACAGGGTCACTCTGCGTGACGTGAGAACGTGTGTGACAACGCTTAGCAGCATCAGGTAAATGGCCATGGACATAACTATGACATAGTGGCTGATACTGTAGGGCAGAGCACAGCACAACAACAGCATGGTTAGAGGCTAGATTCTGTACGCAATGGAGTTTAATGAAAGTCTTGTCCTAGTCCTACCTTATTCCACCTATTATTATATCCCCAGGTGTTTGTTTGTTTTATAAATGTAGCTATAGCCACAATAGATCTGACAATAACTGTGTGTCAATGTACAGTATGCATGCTGTGTCACTGTTGAAATGTGCCAACTGTCATTACTGGACTCATTTACCTAGTGCCAATATCCAACCAACTGCCATAGTCCTGAACCAGGAAGAAGAAATGCTGAAAAGTAGGGCAGAAAAAGAAAGAAAAAGGGAAGCTGATTACACACAACCCTAGACTTTCAGACTGACAATTCAACTTTTATATTCATATAATACTCAAAGTCACTCAAGCCAATAAAACAGAAAATATCTTACCAGAGCCATCAGGTCAGAGATGACAAGGACGATGAGAAACAAACTAAAAGATATAGAGATCAAGGTATAAAAAGAGTAAAGGCACACACCATTTTGCGGTTGATTTCCAGTCACACACAAACTGAGCCATACAGGTAGAAACAGGCAGTTTATGATGATGTCTTACCATTCAGTTTTTTGTTTTTAATTAGCAGTTTAACCCAAGTCTGGAATCAAAGTTGGATAGAGCCAAATAATAAAAAAATAAAAAAGTAAAATAAAAAAACAAGTGTGTAATGTGAAAGCTCTTAAGTTGCTGTTTCTGCAAGGTGCATGTAATCATGAATCAGATATATCAAGACAACCACCAGATCCCATCAGATTAGATAGACCCATGTTGAATTCAGTAATTTCAAAAAATAAAAATGTTACAGATTTTTACCTTATTGAAATAAAAAATAAAAAACGTGAACACGAGTTGATACATTAAGGGGTGAGGCTCTACCTTCTTGATGAGAGCTGTGTTGTGACTTGGATGGTCTCAAACGTACACATCACTACTATAAATGGAATGATAATCTGAAAATAATATAGAAGAAAGAGAGAAAAAAATAATTACTAGTTTGCAATTTCATTCGTCTGTAACAGGGCTGACTGCAGGCTCTGTGGAAGTGCTGTGGCTGACCACTTCCAAATTTTTTTGGAATTGTCCTTCTGTGTCTCCATTTTGGAGAAATGTTCAAAATGTCCTGGAGGCAGTTTTAAGGATGAAAACTAATCTTGATTTATTTATTTTTTTATGTATTTTTGGGATCTGAAAGAACTTCAGTGTGCTAGACGGGATAAATACCTGTTGAGAGTGTCATTAGTGGCTTGGAAAAAGGCTTTGACCAGAAAATGTCTTATGAAGGATTAGAATGGATTGACTTAGAATATGATATACCGTATATACAGTACTATAGAGAGAATTACATTTGCATGCCTTTAATAAAAATTGGTTAATCTGGCTCCACTATGGACCCGCCCCTTGTTTGTTTTTTTTGTGTTGTGACTTGGATGGTCTCAAACGTACACGTGTGTGTGTGTGTAGAAATACCTTCCACATCATGAGACCTCCCATAACAAAAGGGTTAAAGACTGTAAGAAAGCAGTAGACAGACGCTGGGTCAAAACTAGAAGGAGGAGAGAGGGAGAAACCGTGAGAGTGCAGAATAGCTTTGACTTTTGTTTTCACTTTTGTTTCCACTTTTAAAACTTTGCAATACCTTGTTTGTGGCAAGCCGACATAAAGATTGAGCATGAGGTTACGCGTGGACTCCATAAATTTGTGTTAAATTAGAACTACTATTAGAAAATGCTTCTTTAGGGCATCTCCGTGAGATTGACAGTCTGTACTACTTTACCATATGACACACAGTTTTAACTGATAACATACTCCAGCTTTAAACAGGTTTTTAGGGGTGATGTAAACCTGACCTTTCATTCGAGCAATTGTACAGTACCAAAAATACACACACACACTTCCTGTGTAATTATACATCATTCCGCATGGTGAGAATGAGACAGCTAGTGTCACCCTTACATACACTTGCTAACCTGTTAATGGAAGCTATGTTTCCTGTGCCAAAGAACGCCGTTATTATGAAGAACACCTGAAGACAAGACCACATTAAGGAAAAATGCATTTTTGTTTGTACATCTCAGGGGTTGTGACCCCCACTTTGACACCCACTGTAGAAGGGAAAGAGCAAAATGGGTGTGGATTTAGTGTACTATTATGGTCTTATGGCATGCAGCAGCAACTACATATCCTAACTGCTGCCACCCACTGGTTTGGAATAGTAATTTAATCATTTATATTAGTCCTCATTCAAGTGTTGGTCTGCCAAGCCGACAACAACAGCATACAACAGCAAGGATACAAAAAAGTAGGATCTTCTGATGTCATCCAGCTTCAGCTGCCTGACCTTGGTGATGTCAATGTTTTCAGAGAAGTCAATGGTGGAAAGCTAAAAATACAGATTAATCCATCACCAATGCACTACCAACACTACAATATGACATCATCACACACACACACACAATTAGGTCATTTAGCAGACGCTTTTATCCAAAGCGACTTACTATTACATGGTGCTATTACATGGAGCAGATAGG
>JAOEHI010000367.1:0-13836 GCA_025447815.1 Percopsis transmontana
CTGCTCTTTAGTTTTTTTCTACCATGGTGGGGGCCTGTTTTTGTGTCTACCCCCCCCCCCCCCCCCCCCCCTTCAGCGTTCGGCTGGTTCTATCGATATGAGGGGAGGCTTCCAACGCTCCGCAAGGTACTTTGTGTGTCCCTGGTTGCAGTGTGGTGTGAGCTCACATTTGTAGTACAACTAGTGAAGCTTTGTTGTGTTGCTTTTGGCTCGTCGGTCTCTTAGCGTCCTGGTTGTACTTTCGTGATCCGGTATGGTGGCGTAGTGCATGGTCCGACGTGATTGGCGTGAACACTTCCCTTTTGACAATAACCACACAATGACACTCCCAGAAAGGGGACAAGAAGAAGAAAAAGAAGAAGGTGTCAAACACCGACACCCTCCAGGAGCAGAGGAAGAACAAGAAGGAGATGGAGTTTGAGCTGAAGCTGGCCAAGGAGAAGGAGGAGATGTACGAGCGGGAGAAGCAGTTGAAGATCAGTCGTCTGGTTCAGGAGGTATGAAGAGCGGCAGGAGAAGGCCGGGCGCTAGAATGACAGGGATTTATCCTGTTACTTTTGGTTCAGTAAACCTAAGGAAAGATGAATAAGGCTTCTCTAAATGTGTCCTTGACCCTGTCAAGTTCTGTTGTATGTGATGTAGTCATGCTTCAGAGACGGTCAAGATGTGGAGATGTACTGAATGTCTTCACCTATTGTCTAAGCATTGTGTAAGCATGGTTGTAACCAGGGGTCTCTTCAACAATGCCCCCACATGGAAACTGTCAAATGTAGCCCATAGAGAGACAGAGACGGATGCATTCCGACCGGTCCCTGTTTGGAAGGTTTCAGAGACGGAGAGAGAGGACCTGGAGGAGTCCGAGAAGGTGCAGCACTGGGTGGAACGTCTGTGTCAGACCCGCCTGGAGCAGATCTCCTGCGTGGAGAATGATTCCCCGGAGGTACAGAGAGAAACCTCCAGAAACACCGAGTGTAGCATGACCTTTTCCATTGATGGTGAAATAGATGAAATATGATGATCACAACTGGATTTAAGATAATATAATGTCATAAGCCAAAGGTTCTCTTTTGACTTACAGACCCGTTTCAACAGTCAAAACAATAAAACGCATAGTAGGTGTGCTACTTCATGAATCACTACAACCACAGCCGTAGTTATAACTAGTTAGTTAGTAGGGATGTTCCTAACGACTAATTTCCCTGACGTCTAAATGGAAGTTTATATATCAGGGTTTCCGTTAGCTGGTAATTACCGTTTTTCCTGGTAAAATTGATAAAAAAAGATCAAATATCCGGTAATAATGCACATACAAAACATAGCTCTATCTTTTATTGAACACGGGAGCTATACATTCTCAGATAGACGACTTATCTTACCACCGTTCTTGCCACCATTCTGCC
Source organism: Percopsis transmontana (assembly GCA_025447815.1). NCBI lineage: Eukaryota > Metazoa > Chordata > Actinopteri > Percopsiformes > Percopsidae > Percopsis > Percopsis transmontana. Next base: position 1,401 of record JAOEHI010000367.1, read on the forward strand.
ACCTACTAGTTTTATAACAACTGTTATTGAAACGTGGCCGGTAAATTATTTCTGGACAAGACTAAATCCTAGCTGAAACCCTGGTCTATATGTAATTTGAATGTGTACATTCATAAAATAATAATAATACGTTTAACCGACTAGTATTTCTGGTGCCGACTAGTGAGGGAAGCAATGTTTAATCATCTAGTCGACTAATCCCGCACATGCCTATTAGTTAGTAGGTGATATAGCATATTTAACATATAGCATATTGCCAGAAGGCAAGCAGGCATAAGAAAAAGCTGACACTCACGGCAGACATTTGCTGCAAACAAGCCTTTACTGTCCATTTGTGACAGCAAAAGCTTGGGCATAAGCTTAGTATCCTAATAGCTGGGGTCAATTCTGCCATTCAGAGGGTCCTTTGAGTTGCTGTAATAGAACATGAATGTGTGGTAGCTGCAGGCCTTACAGTAAGGCGTGAATAAGTGCTTCATTTATCCTGAGAGCCACATGTTGTCTCCCAAGCTCTCTCCGCCACGCTCCCCAGCCACGGAGCCCAGGGTGAAGCGCTTCGCCGGTGGGCTCCACCTGGCCACCACCGACCTGGATGACATTAACCTGGATGAGGTGGACCAGAGCCTGAGGGGTCCGCTGAAGAGGCTGACCCCCACCCAGCATGCTGGCAGCAGCCAGCCTGCGCCCTCACCCCTCCCTCGGCCCCCGCCTTCCCCCAAGCTGAACCCCATCACCCCCAGCTACCCCTCCTCCTCCTCCTCCCCACAGCGCCGCCCGCCGTCTCCGCCTGCCGCCCGGAGGCCTCCTCCACCCTCGGCCACCTCCACCGTGGCCTCCAGGGGGCGCCGGCCCTACGCTCAGCCTCACGCACCCCGGCACGCGCCCTATCCCCACTACCCACCCCCGTCGCAGTCCTCTCCCCAGCCTGCCCCTCGCCCTCCTCCTCCACCTCCTCCCCCTCCTCCTCCACCGCCCCCTCCCCCGCCACCCCCTCCACCCCCTCAGCAGCCGGGCGAGAGAACAGGGACCCTGGGCAGGTACCAGCGCCATCCCCACCCCCCCCATCACCACCACCACCAGCCCCAGCCCCAGCCCCACCACCAGCCCCAGCCCCAGCACCAGCCCCAGCACCAGCCCAAGCCCCAGCCCCAGCCCCAGCACCACCCCCCACCGAGCCCCCCGGAGCACAGGAGTGAGTGGGAGACGGGCGGGTATATGCCAAGGGGGGGGCTTTACTCGTCCAACGCCAGTGAGATGTCCTACCCTCCGAGCCCCAAGGTTGGCGCTGCCCGCGTGGCATTTAGTGTCCTTTGCGTAAGCTCTGTGTGGTCTGCTGTGTGTTGTCGCTCTGAGAGGCCAGACTGGCAGACGGAAAAGATGTTTCCTCTCAGGATGGGGCTCTCGGGGCCTTTTAAAGCCTCGCCGCAGGATACCAATCCCTATGCAGTCCTAATGCATGCATTTTGAATGTCCAATAGCCAACCCCTAACATTTTGTCATAGTTTTTATTATCAGAGATCTATTTTTTAGCTCGTCTTGTCTTAGTCATGAAAAAAGGTTGTACATTTTTTTTTATCATAGTTTTAACGAAATTAACACTGAATTCTATGTAAAATCAGACATTCAGCACCCCTATATACTTGTTTCATAACTAACGAGATTGGCAGTTGAATCAGGCTCCCTATAGTGGACTATATGGGGTCATCCCTAGTTATTAAGTGTCTTACATGAAGGCAAATTTTGATATCATTGGATATGAATAATATGGGTAATGCTTTCCATCCATCTTTTTTTATCAGACAGAAATACATTCTGGGTAGTGGGGAATGTGCACGTTGTGTGGTTTGTGTGTGTGTGTGAGGTAGTGCTCGTCATACTCGAAGTAATCCAATAGGGTAAGCATGCAGCGCCTTTGAGGTCACATTGAAGACAAGTGGTTTTGAGGATGCCCAGCATTGATATTCCCTGCAGTGCATTGTGATGCACTTCTGTGTGTGTGTGTTACCGGAGGCTTGGAAGCTTAATTGTATTTTGCTGTGGTTTAGGTCATGAGAAATACTTCCCATGCTAGCCGTATATCCGCTTCAAGCAATACCATGGTAAGTGTGCGTCAGGGCTAACAAACACACACGCACACCTCTGTAGCGTGCAGGATAGTCTAGTGTTCTGGGTGTCCGACTCCCAGCCGACAGGTTGTGGGTTCGAGCCCCAGAGTTGGCTAACTTGTAAGCATCCTTGAGCAAGATGTCTAACCCCTACCTGCTCCTTGTAATACTCACTGTAAGTCGCTTTACCATATACTGTACCTTTACCTAATACCACGATGACAAGCTGATCACATCTGCTGTATGTATGAATACCCCCCGGGTATGGAAGGGTCTCTTATGCTATCACATGGGATCCTGGCTTGTCCCCGCTATGTAGCAGCTAGCCCCCAGCCCCCCCAACCAGAGGCGTCAGATGACCCCCGTTATGTCCAAGCCCGTAATGCTGCCTCAGTCCCAGGCCCAGCGGCCAGAACCACACAGACCGCCCCTGCGCTCTGAAGGCCTGGTAAGGAATAGACTAATGTGCTTACACCCTAACCCCCTTTTGACACCTTGCTAAAGCTATAATCGCTCACTTATTCATAAACATATACATACCGTGTCACTGATTTGACACAGAGTTTATGATTAAGCTTAGTCCCCATTCATGAAAGTCTTTCCATTTGCTGACAGATCTGATGATCTAGGTTTGACATTTATGGATAAAGCACATTGTGACATGGCGCACACAGATATGTCAAACGGCAGTGGTGTGTCCACCACAGAGGATAGACAGAACCAATCAGTAATATAAATTCCACCATTGGAACATATGCTGCCCATACGCTGACATCACACAGACCCAGCATGTAAACCTGATCAGTGATCATCGCTGTTCTATTTGGTGTGGAGGCTCACAGGCATTTGTCTGCACGTTGTCTGACACACAGTGTCTGATTTAATGAGTCCTTCCTCTTTAGAGGGACACTCTGATATATACGATGATGGATTAGCCCTCTCTGTCTGGGCCCCAGACCGTCCTGCTGTTCCTCAGACAGCCCGTCTCTGCTTATTAGATTGCTCTGGGGAGCTATTCCCATTCCTGTCAGAAATAAGCACGAATGAAATATGGGCGACTACGCTAAGACTACTGATTTGACATAATAGTTTTTAAATATCAGGAAAATGGAGTAGGCTTTGAAAAAGAAATATATATGTAAAAAGTGCGTTGCCAAAATTCCATTTTGTATGAGGAGGTTGGCCATTGTCCTACACTGTGTGATAATAGAAGTGATGTTTAGCTTAAATGCTCTTTAAATGTGCTTTACTCTCACTAATAGCTGCTAATCTCTTGTAGCCACCAGAGATGCTTAAACGGATGGTGCCGTACAACGCATCTTTTAAATCCACCAAGAGACAAGTAACCCGTCCTCATCTCTTGGTCGGTCCCTCTCTGGTTTTGCCACGCCGAGTGCTTTCTGCTCCTATGCCTGTCTCCGTCTCCCTGGTGGCTGAAGTGTGTGTGATGTGTCTCTCTCTCTCTCTCTCTCTCTCTCTCTCTCTCTCTCCCTTCTCTGGCTGGGAGGGCAGTACTTCAGACATTAGCGTGTGGTGTGGTGTTGGCTTCACACAGTGCATGATTAGAGGTTTGCTGTGACTGTGACTATGGTGCTACGGCACATTGAAGACTCCATAACGCATACTGCTGGGCCTGTTGCTCTGCTTGTGCTCCAGAGAAGTCAGAAAGTATCTCATTTCAGACTATCACTCAAATGCAGATGAGACGTGAGTCTGTATACAAAGTGTCTGTCTGTTGCTGGTTAAACAGTTTATCTCTGAGATAGGAAAATAGCCCTGTGAGTCATCTTCTGTCTCTCTCTCTTGAGTGTCTTTGTTTGTTTGTTTGTTTTCCCTAAGCCGAGCACTCTTTGACAGTAAATAGCTTTGTTACATGGCAGATGTTTTAGCTTCCTTTTTCCAGCTAATGATTTTCATTCCAGTATTTGGTTTTCTATTTGATTCAAAAAGGTTATCAGCTCGTAAGAGAATTGGTTGTCAAAGAAAATCTAGCTGTCAATAGTCAAAAGCACCAAACGCATTCTGACATTTCAACCAGCTCTCGGTGACATACACTACCATTGTAGTGCCAGCTGCCTGCATGTTTCATGGTATTTTCAGGGAAACATGATGATGTATTGAACTGTTTTAATTAGCTGTTGATTCTCTTACAGGGATTTCAGAAATATGTGGAGGACTTTGATCCCTACTCAATGGTATTGTATATCTCTTCTTGTCAATGGAAGATTAATGGGGAAAAATAGCTGAAGCTTTGTCATCTTAAAACCACACTGCCTAATGCTAATTGTAAACATTTCTCTATATATAATGTAAAATAACATCCTATATATGACACTGGCTGCTACAGTAAGTAACATTACTGCCTTACTGCAATTACTCCAATTTTGGTATATAAACCAAAACCTCTGATAATTATTTCTAAAAATAAACCATCATTTGAAACAGGCCCATAAACTAGATACATCATCTCAGACTACCTAAATACACCTTATTGTATTCATTCCTGCCTTACATTATATCTGTGGGGCTTTTAGCTGCTGTTTCCACCCACTTGGTTTGACATTGTGTCACTTCTTAATAGTTCTCCGCAGAGCAGATTGACGGCAGAGATGTGAGACTCCTGCGAATCAAAAAGGTAAGGACTGCTCTCAGTTTAGCTGTTGCTCAGGCTCGTCATAACGAAGGGACCACATTCAACATCAGAGATGGGAAGTAATGAATTACAACAACTTTGTCACTTTAGTATTGGTGTCAGGTATCTGTACTTTACTTGAGTTTTTATTTCACTTTATTCTTTAGACATTTACTCACTACATTTCCAAATCTATACTTTCTACTCACTACATTTCTCAAAAACTCTGTTACTTCTAGTTACTGTCTTGTTATTTTTTTCAGTATCAGACAGCTCCTTTTAAGGCTCCTGTTTAAGCATTTAACAAATCTAAAATGTGACGACAGAACAGAGGAGTGGAGAGTTTCCTTGATATACAGTATTATTTTGCATGTCCAGTGTTTCATCGATTTATTTGTGGCGGCCCGCCACAATACCAACATTGACCGCCACAGATCACATCAATAGCACATTGATTCGCTCAGCTCCTCCTTGCTAACACGTTAACGGACCCGTCTGTGAATTGCCCCTCCTTTTCGTGCCCACTTTTATTCTAAATTGATCATGTGCACGAGGAATGATTGTGCCAGCCGCCAAGAAATAGAAAAGGAAGACGATTATGGAGGTAGATTTTTATCAAACATATATATTCCGCTATTCTCTCTATACTTCTCGATTCACACTCAAAGCTTCTTCTTCATCGACACTACCCAATACTGCCCGATGTGTGTTCGGCTGACTAGCGCTACTTTTAGAACAAGTGGCCTAGGAGCTCAGTGAACAGACCCCGCTCCCCTGCTCAGCTACCGCCACAGATAGAATCCAATTCTGGCTGCGTGTACACTTACTCACACACACATTGCTTTACAAAAGAAGGGGAAAGGTGTATAGAAAGATGTAACTTTTTAAGTGATTAGTGAATCCCACTGTGTGGTAATGATGGACTCAAAAAACGATTATTAGACATTGATTTGAGTTCTCTTTTTCTGAGGACTCTTTTTTTGTTAATATTGACCAGATTATTTCTGAAAGACTATTAGAGGGTTACTTTGACTTTAGTAACACTTTATGGTTAGGCTACATGAAGTAGCCTTACTATATCGAAATAGCCTTATGTAGAGGCAGTGGCTATCAACAACACACTGATAGCTGTCAAATGTCTATGACATTTCTAACAAATTACACTAAATGTATAGCTCTAAAATCCTACCTGCAGCACCTGTAAGGAATGTGTGTACTTCTATCATCTCTGTTCACCTTACGTACCTCTATAAGAATAAACTGTGTATCTGCATACATCAGAGTTTTGGAAAAAGTGGAATTCAGTGTATTCTCCTGTGTTGTTCAGGCTGAAAAACTCAACGTGGCCCTCGAGGGGGGTGTGGACTCTCCTTTAGGGAAGTTGGTTGTGTCTGCCGTGTACGAGGGTGGGGCCGCCGACAAACATGGTCAGTTACCGTATTTATTTATTGTGTCTCATTTTGTTCTTTTAAAAGGTACTTATTGATTCATGTCTGGAAATGCCCTTGTGGTTGAAGCCAGGGTTGCTATTTTTATTTGATGCTCTGGGAGTGCATGCCCCTCCCACACCTGAGTGCAAAGGGGCAGGCCCTCCTCTCTACTCTTCCCCCTACAGCTATTATAGCTATATACTGTTCTCCACCCCTCCCCCATTGTGCTCCAAACATTAGCTGAGATTTGGGGTAAGGTAGGTATAAAGTAAAGTTTTATCCGATATCAAAGTAGGCCTAGACATTAGAAGACATTATTCTCATGTCTATGTTCAGAAAGATCCCCCACAACTACCGATCGCAGGGGAGACTACGGTCAACCAGCGAGTCAGTCTGTAAATTTCAATTGATCGTGTAACATAATAGTGTGACACTTTCTAAAATAGGCTACATGGCACCATTATTTAGAATAAGTGACCAATCAACCTTCCAGAAAAAAAAGATCTTAATATATATAAATAAAACGGGATCCGTGCAGCATTGCATTATTAATCATTGATTATCTTACACGGACGTGATTGTCCAAACTTGTAAGCAACCTAATTATTTTACAAGAAAGTTTTAATTAGCCAAATTATTATTATAATTATTAGCTGTAAATATAGCCAGCCTTATCAATCTAATAACTGTTCATTCATAATCTATTTACGCATGGGTCCGAGTTTCCGTAGAGATAGGGAAACTTTAAAACAAGTTGTTTTTTTTATAAATCCAGGACTTTGCACAGAATGTGACGTACAGAGTTTTTTCTACATACGCAGTGTTTATAAAGGAGGCCCCTGATGAGCTACAGTAATACACATGCAGGGTATAGCAGCTTGCCTCTGTTTATTGCCAGTGTTTATTAATATGCATCAAATATTGGATACAGCCTCCTCTCGTACCTCGTGCTGCCGTGTTGTTGTCATATGTTGAGACAGGATGTTTATGATTAGAAGCTAAATAAAATATGACTCTATCTGCCACTTTCTGCCAGCCTCTGCTGCCTTCATTTACAAAGCATACATTTCATTTTGCATAGCCTGTGTGTGTGTGTTGGAGAGGCACTCCACAAACCATTTGTACCCTGCACTGAATCACAAATCATCTCTCTGCCAGGCATTTCATTGTCGTCCCAAGCAATATTGTTTACTGAAAATCAGATTGTGTGTGTGTGTGTGTGTGTGTGTGTGTATATATATGTGTATATATATATATATATATATATATATAGGAAATAAATATGCATTTGTTATTACAGCTTTATGGTGACTGTGTGTATTGCGGCTTGATGTGGAGATAAATTACCTATGCGTGTGTGTATATGTAGTGTTTATTTGCACACGGTACCCTATGGAGGTATGGCGTCTGTACCAAAACACAGACACAGTAGTGAGATGCATGGTGACCGCGATGGCTCTGTTCCTAGGGGGCATCGTACCAGGTGATGAAGTCATGGCAGTGAATGGGAAGATCCTGACAGACGCCTCACTGACCGAGGGCCAGAATGCTCTGGCCAGAGCCTGGAACAGTGGAGGGGTAGGCTTCACAGTCACCACTAACTCCATCCACACATGCTTCTTGACATTAGGACTGTACAACCGAAGGCGCATTTATTGATCTTCCATCTTGATCTTGATTGATTGTTAGCAGTGTAATTGATAGAATCATAAGAAAGCCTGGAGGATTTAAAAGGCAATAGACGCTCTATATACAGTACATCTAGTGTGAAATAGATTAAGGCATAACAAACACGACTTGCTAATTTTTTTAGGACTGGATCGACTTGGTCATAGCAGTGTCCCCTCCAAAAGATTATGAAGATGAGGTGTAAGTAAACTGTTTATTTACCATTCGTATAACCAGTTAAACTCGCCAGTAGCTTACAGTATATAATCTGAAGTGTTTACGGCTTTGTGTCCAGCCCTGAGTCAGCATCAGTCAGTCCCACTGTGAACAGAAAGGTGTTTGAAGGCAGTGCGCCAGTCTACAGACAGGGCTACCTACTGCAGTTTTAGCCTCAACAAACCCGGTAACCCGTTTGGCGTTAAACCAGCGCCCCCTCTCCGTCGCACGTCTGAGAGGGAGCGGTTGGTGTGGTGTGTCCCTCTCTGCCCCGTGTTGATGTTTGCCTTCTTCAGCACATGTGACAGTCTCTCTGTCAATCACAAATCACAAGATAGTATTTTACACTTATTGGAATGGTATCCCAGTTTGGGCCACTGAACTGGGATAGTAAATGAGTGCATACTGTATATATCACTGTCCTTGTACAGAGAAAACAAGTGCTTCCATGGCTTTAAAATGCTTCCTTGTTAAAACTAGATAATAAATAATTTGGCAACACTTTACAGTAAGGGAATACATGAAATAGCATTAGTATATTCATGATTTGATACATGAGTAATCATTAGTTCATGCATGTAATTCTACTGAGACATAAATGAATGCACTAATTAAGGTACCTACATCATCTGTTCACAGTTATTAGTTAATCTTGCTAATTAATGTTATTCCTGCTTTAAGCCATGGTTATGCATATTCCTGATGACTCATTATGTATTAAATGCATGAATTAATAATTAATCTTGTATGAAACATGCAGCAATTAATGCTACTTCATGCAGCCTTACCGTAAAGTGTTACCAATAATTTATTTGGACTTTTAGTTACCTTGATGCATTTGCTCTGTGATTTTCAGGTGAAATATAAGTGGAAAAAATGAAATTGTTTTCAGCTGAATATAACAGAGTTAAGGCAACAAGCTAGCAAGTTAGGTTGATACAACAAATGTTTTTCACAGTGCATGTAAACATTGATTGACTTCTGCGATAACACTGTACATCGGGGCACGATTTCCCCTCTGTGTGGGTCACATGACACACTAACACTCATCCTGTGAAAGAAGATACAACCGGCGACAACAGTGAGCCATGCTAACGTACTGTATATCTGCCAGAGGGTTGACACAGGGAGCCAGATATAAGCACACATGTGTTGATGGATGACCTCTGTGGCATGGCACTGGCACCCCAGGTCAGGGACGTCCATAAATACAAAGCAGATTCCTGCCAGCCTTCCAACAGTTGTTCTGATTGATGTTGTGCCAAGGGACTGTTGCATTGCTGTCCTGTATAAGCCAGCAGTAAAAGGGGAGATAAAACTCACTTTACCTTGCTATAGTAAGTACCAGTTGTGCTTCCAAGGTTTGGTTTGATTTGATTTATAAAGTGCCCAGGAGGTTCAAGGGATCTGTAAGGGAATCCCATGGTCATGGACTTTTTCAGTTCAGACAAATTTCAGTTCACACCCTGAGCAGCCCCCTGTGAAAGAAGTCACCTGATTTTGGCCCACAGTGGATAAAGTATGCATGCCACATAACCCTTTTCCTGTTGAATATACAGCTCATTTGAATAACAAGAAACGCTACAGGTTAAACAATAGAGCAAATTATCGTGGCTGTGACGGACGGGTTTTAATTATTCTCCTATTCTTACAGGACATTTTTCTAACCACCTCGTGGTCACCATGCCAAACAAGCCAGACTCCCCACCAGCACGCCTCTTTGTTCTGGATACCTTGACCTGCGCCTAAACACACACCTGTACGGTTTTCTGATTATTTCCTGTATTATGATTCTTGACCAGCCCACACATGTATTACTAGTCGCTGCAGATCCTCTCTGTGGCCTCTCTAAGACACTCTTCTGAGGGATGTTCCTGTCAGGACCTGTGGGTGTCTCTGACCTGCCTGGAGAGCTTCTGTCCTGTTTAGACGGGACCACGGTAATCTTCATGAGACCAGGAAATAGACCTGTCTTATCTGTCAATTTAAATCAATGCAGCACCTCTGGAATTGCCATTTGTAATAAAGGTTGTCCAAACACTGAAATTGGATTGTTGTAATTCTTAGTGATTTTCTGACCCTCTCTTTCCTTTCCTCAGCAATTATAATTATGTACTGGAGAAGACAAAGCCTACTATATGACTTGTCAAAGAGAAATTGTAACGTGGAAGTCTGCTTTTATGCTGTGCTAATAATAATGTCCACATGGGGCAGTAGTGTCCTCCTTTAGTACACGCAACCGACCACACGCCGAGGTGTCGTCTTCACCCTATACTTTACACTAGTCAGTATTAATTATAAAAAATATGAATTACATATTTTAATGACATTACAACCCACAGCAGTTAGCCATGTCATTGTGTTTTATATGATGTAAGCTGTTTAGCATGTGCTCCCTAAGCTATTATGTAATATATAGGCTACAGTGGCGACATCCACGCCATTACTGGATACGTGTCTACGGAGCGTTGTGTGATGGAAGTATCGCGTCAAGCGCTTATACTGATGTGTTCCCTTGCCCGAAACCAGCCGTTGGCCTTCTCGGTCATCTATCCTGGTACGCGGGTTCAGCACGGCGGACAGCTCCCGGTAGAAGTGGGTCAGCCTGCCATCGGTCATGTCTCGGGCAATTGCTCACTTTGTCCTGCGTACAGAAGCCTACGTGATGGACTCTCGCAACGGAAGGCAGGAAAGCCAGAAGTCAGCTGCACTTTGAATGTGTGACTGTGAATTTACGTCTGCTCTCAAGTGACGCTGTGGATGATGCACAATCATTTTGCATTGCATAATCCTGTTACTTCGGATAGAAATATTAAATAACGTTTTGCAAGGGGGTGGCGGGCAGTCCTGAAGATTTCCTCGGAGTCAGCTCTGCCGCCGTTCAGTCACAATGATATCGCGGTAGAAACTAGTAAGTAACCTATTTTTAAATTTGTCTGTTTTCTCTGAAGCATTTTAAACATTTGTATGCAATAGGCTACGTGGGTGGCTCCATGCTTGATATCTATTTTATTAATATTCACTAATTAGGCTATCTATTTATGTGGGACTCAAAACTCATCTTTTCTATGGTCACATCATCATGTAAACTATTTTATTATTTGAAGTTATAGATTAGGCTATACAAGGCCCATTGGATAAATAGGGTGATATTTGGGAATATTTCGTTCCTTCTAGGTGTAAATACCAAAAAGTAAAAATGAGATTCCAGGGTTTATTTACCTTATATATTAAATATATTATACAGAGGCGTGGAGCCTATATGACAGAAGAAGAGTTTGTGTGCTAAATCGCGCGTATGAGAAACTACAGAAAGGCGTGATTCAGGATCCACCACCGCGACCCTGAGCTTTCTCCCACGAAACAATAAATCACACAAGTGCACGCCTTGCACGCAGAGTTTCATGGGGGGCTTTACAGTATGTGTGTAGTGTATAGGGCAGGATGTAGCCTACAGTATTCACGCTAATACTGTAGCTCTCCACGTGTGGTAAAATATAGCCTAGGCTACTCTCTGTTTATTTTCATATTGGCATTGTTGTGTCCTACCGTTGAGGTTTCTTTTTAGTTAAAGAAGTGTGTTTTCTGTTTTTTGTCTCCTCCAATCCAATATAAAATTGATTTCCGATGTTTCTCACTGGGGGGCTTTTAGTCAGCCCTCATGCTTGATTGACGGTTGATGAGGTGTGCCAAGTCCCAGTGTCAGGCAAGATTTAGATATTAGAATTCTACATATTATTAATAATATTATTATGGTAAAGATGCAGTGGGGGGCCAACATTTTCCTTGGATCCCATGTCAAGTTAAAACAGTGCATTAAAAATGTATAATACTCTTCTCTGTTTTACTGTGTGTGGTCCATTGAACTGGACACAGCATGAATCCAAAGAAAATTGAAGCAATTTTAATGTCTTAAACAAATCAACCTGATCGTCAGTTTTTTTGAAAAAATATTGATCTATGCACCTGTGGTCACATTAAACCCTGTGGACTACAAAATGGACCCCGACACGCAATGCATCTTTCTCAAGATTGTATTAATATTTAATATCACCTCTTTGTTCTGTGTTGATTATTCAGCCGGGGTTGTGCTTCATTAGGTTCAGGGGGCACAAAATAAAATACCAATGAAGGCAATGAATGAAATAATGGATGGATGGATGGATGGATGGATGGGTTAATATAGGTTATTTATCATGGACATTTGTGGAAATGTTGCTGGGATTTGGAATAAAGAGCTTGTTCATGCTTCACACATAGCTTTGTGGGCCGTTTGTACTGCTCGCTTGTACCCCTCCCCCATCTCTCTCTCTCTCTCTCTCTCTCTCTCTCTCTCTCTGTCTCTCTCTCTCTGTCTCTCTCTCTCTCTCTCTCTCTCTCTCTCT
>JAOEHI010000368.1:0-13835 GCA_025447815.1 Percopsis transmontana
TGTTAGTATATTATTTAGTGATCTGAACCTTTATTTTGAAGTAAAAACGCAGATAGGCTTTGCGAAGCTTACTTAGGGCTGCTTTGAGTTTCAAGCCATGCTACTCAGGCCTACTGTTGTGTGAGACAGAACTCTACAATGTGCGCAACTGACGTACATTTGACAAACACGGGAATAAATCAGCTCTTAAAAGATTAAGCACTTTGCTGGTATTTAGGCTGTTAGCAATTGTTTGGGGATTGAATGGTATGTTAATAGGTAATGTATGTTGTAAAATGTTTAACTAAACTGGCACTGATTACATGCAGCTGTCATTATTCTAACAGAATGTTGTTTACTTATGATAACTGGTGTATGACCTATTCAGATATTGACTAATGTACGAATTGTAAGTTGCTTTAGATAAAAGCATCTGCTCAATACTGTAAATGTAAATAATAATAACAACAACAACATTTACTAATTACATGTCTATAGAAAAAAGTATGCACTTTTTACATTCCATCATTCTTGTCTACTTCTCTTCCAGTACTCTTCAGTAAACTTGGCTATAAATGAAATTACAGGGGAAAAAAATGCTTATTGACTGGTGGATTTATATGCGAAGTATATTTTATATAATTAGCTTTACATCGTGCATTTGTCACCACCAGTAGCCTGCTGTAAGCATGTTAATATGGTACATCTAGTCCAGTACATAAATTGACCAATAAAAAGAAGGTGGTCAATTATTATTTTATTTTTTTTACCAACGTTGGACCTTACTATGAATTTACATTATGTCTAACATTAGTTGTTGACCGCTTAGCAGTCATTTTCTTGTCTACCTAAGTTCTGTTATGTTAAACGCAGAGCAAGGCCTATATTTTAATACCATTGTTTAAATATGGGCCATACCATCCATGAATCACTGTCATGATCACGGCAAAACAGCCAACTATGTACATTTGGCATTTTTGTGCTGGTGCTGCCTATGTGTTCTCAAATCTAAGTTTCCCAAAAACTCAAAAGGTGCATACTTTGGTCATGCCCTGTGATGATGCAAACGCACCATGTCCCCCAAACGTAGTGCATAGTAGCCACCATACCCGGAAAGGAAGAAAACCTTCCGCCCAATCATGGGGGCTTGGGCTGGCAGTTGTTCCCTCATGTTTCAAAGTGGCATCATCCTACATGTCGGGACAAACTCCTGGAATGCAACACCCCAAAGTCACATGACACACCTGGTAACATGATACTTGCACATGTGTGCGCACTCACATACTTACATGAAAGACAAGCCAGCGGGAATTCCTTCCTAATTACACACTTCCTAATTACACATTACTACAACTTCAACATCTGTCCCCTCGTCCTGTCTCCAACCCCCCTCTCTCTGTCATGGTCAACATTAGAAGGTTCAACAGGTGCACTGGAGGGGTATTGGAACAGTCCAAACAATTCCTGCACCGTCTCAGAGCCTTATGAACGTTCCCCTATCTCCAGTCTCAACAGAGTGGAATAAGGCGCTGACAGCAGATTAAAACCTCTGCTTTTATCTCTGCCAGTGTGTCTAGAAGGGCAACAAGTTATGAGGAGATTGTAGTGGCGGTCCAGTTTTGACGACGACTGATTTGTCTGATTCTTATAAAGAAGGTCAACTATACAGAGAATGTGAGGGGACGTTTTGGGGAAGCATGCCGGGGGTGGAGTGCATTGGCAAATTCAACAGAAGTTGGTGTGTATGTGTAATAGTGTGTCATGCGTATGTCTGTCTGCTGTGTGTGCTAAGCTATGCTTTTGATAGTGTGCAACCGTTTGCCTGTGTGTGTGTGTTTGTCTGCACCTGCTTGTGTGCTTGTGTTTGTGTTTCAGGCAGTCTGGACTCACAAGACAGAAAACACCAACCTGCAGAGTCAGCATCAAGGTCTGGAACCTCCACAAAAACCAGACATACACACAGTGTACACAGCAGATTAGGGACAGCCACCAACGCCCCCAGGGAGCTCGCTTGTTAACAAAAAAATAAATAATTGCTGCAAAATAAACCAGCACATACCTACAAAACGAATTAAAAAAAACTCTTTTGTACTTTTGACTGATATAAAAAAAAGGCATCTGATCTCACAGCCACAAATATTTTATCAAATCGATAATTACATAGGCCCAGCAGAAAATGGCTGAATGCCATCTTCTGCCATTTTACCTCCAGCTGGATATTTACACAGGAATTCTATGTTGCTTAGATACCTGTCTACGTGATTGATAAAGCACAACTTCTCAGAGAGACAGAATCACCAGCATTGGTCTTGTAGGTCTTGCTTAAACCAACCCCCACATACTGCCAACCAACTGTATCTGCCTCTACAGTTCTTTATCTTAAATACACATACCATAAGGTTGTATTTAATGCCCTCTGCAGTAGTAATTGCCCCTGAGGAACAACTGGAGTCTGGGTAGATAAGAGACAGACTGGCCTTCTAAACAGTGTCACCACAGCCAGCAGCAGCCAAAACAACACATTTCTGCAGGAGCCAAACAACTCCTCAGGGCATCGTTGGCCTTTGCCCTGAGAAGTACACCAAGCCTCAGCTGGAGGCTCACAGTCTTCTCTCACGGTAAACAAGTCAACATCTGTGTAATTCTGTCAAACGGTCCGCAGACTGGAGCTGCTACCGGTGTTTGGCCACTGAAAGCTTACCTTTCTGGCAGTGGGCGGAGCTCCAGCAGCGGTAGCTGTAGTTGTCGTTGAACATGGTTCTCCTGCACTGAGGGCTGTTCTCCATGATGCCGGGGCAGACATCCCCACACTCCTTGGACTGCTTGTTCCCGGCAATAAAGTTGTTGAACTCCGCATCCATAATGAGGGACCAGTCCACCGAGTCCAGGTAGCAGAGCTCGGGGTTCTTCTCGATGCGGATGGCACCGCGGGTGATGTTCCTCAGGTTGTAGAGGCCGATGTCCTTCAGGCTGGTCATCTCAAAGATCACCAGGGCATAGTTGTAGAAGAGGCTGCGGCCACGGATGACGGTGAGGTTGGGGAAGAGCGTGCTCAGGCTTTCCAGGCCCGAGACGCGAAACAGCAGCAGGTAATCGGTGATCATCGTGAGCTTGGGGAAGCTGAGCGAGCGAAAGAACTCCTGGTTGACGACGTTGTTTTTGTCCCCGATGAGGAGGATCTGGAGGTAGCCCTCCACCACCGTGCAGTTCTCCAGCTGCCTGAACTCGCCGATGTCATTGCCGATGTCGATGCCAGGGCCGCAGACTGTGAGAGAGGGAGAGAGATGAACAGGGAGGTGACTGATAGAACGCAGAGACAACACAGTGAAGGTGACTTTTGAAACAAAGACGCCTTTGCAAAGGCTTGCTTGATAACAAGACACTTCTATTTGTTTAACACAATTGTCTGATGAGTGTTTTTCTTCACTCAAGTTAGGAGTTTCTACTATACTTTGTAGGTTGTGAAATATACTGGATAATCTTTGTCTGCAACAAATGTAACAGCCCTGCCTGTATAATGGTGGCCAAGCATAATCCCACAAAAGAAAAAAACTCCAAATGTTAGGTAATTGTTTGGTTTATTTATATGTTAAATACCATACGTAATTTGACACTCTAGCCAAGTGCCATTCATTCATGGGTAAACACTGTAATAGGGTCGGCCTTTGTTGACATGCTATTATAACTAATGTGTCCACCTAATGTATCCACAGTCTGCTGGTCATTAAAATGCCATTAAACGGACATATCACAATAACTTGTAGTGTAATTAAACAATGTTGGGGAAACTCATCACCACCATCTTGGGTCTCATCACTAACAACGATGAGACCTGCCTACAGAGAGGAGGTTGGAGGCAAGACAACAACCTCTCTCAACGTCGACAAAACAAAGGAGATGATCGCAGACTTCACAAAGAAACAGGGAGGGAGTCATGCCCCCATTCCCATAGAGGAACTGAAGTGGTCACTTTACTCACCCATATTCCAATATCTATATGCCATATCAATCACATCATAGTACTTGACTTTTATTTGATATTTTTAATACCTTAATGTGCTTTAATTACTTAGTGTCTATATAGCCAACCTTGCCCCATTCATAAGAATTTCATTGTCGAGGATGACCCTGTGTTTTACTTTACACATGACAATAAAACAATTTGACTTTGATATCACATGACATTTCATTACCACTCCATTATGCAGTCATTCAAAAGAATGAAATGGGCAAAGAACTGTATTATCTCACCTGAACAATATTACAATATTCAAAATTGTTAAATCTTGCCACTGAGAGGTGGCGCGATGAAAACAGATCTATGGATTATCAAAATAATTGTTAGTTGCCACCAATTCAAACAAAGCTGTACACCTCTGTTTAAAAGTTGTTTTTCTTAAACAAGGCTATTTGGCATGAAATTATTATTAAATTGCGCTATGATACTAGCCTAGATCTTTAACATTTTACTTTTAATTGATTACTATAGCCCAACCATTGATTCATGATGGTAATTTTTAAAAATGCTGCACAACATATTTGTCACCCCAGATTTGGGATAAATCGTGGCAACAGTGTCTGTGATGCATGTGATATACGAATAGGCAAAAAGGCAAATGAATAGCCTCATAGTGGGGGACAACACACTTTAATAGGTGAATCATCAATGGGTCAGAAACCAGTAAATTAGTTAGAAAACTTAAAAACGATACAAAAAGTAAAATAAATCAAACTAAAATCACTGGTAGCCAGAATTGTAATAAATGAAAAAAATGCTTTAAAAAGGGCAATGCTGTGGTGGAGTTGGACACTACATTTTTGTAAGCCTTAGGGCTTTGAGAAACCCAGTTAAGAATGGTCTTTTCAATAGACAAGTGTGCACATTACATAAAGCTTTGTTAGTGGTGTAGCTCTATATTCACTACGGGCTTAAACTGTGACCTATACGACCCGAATCCTCAGTCAACAAAATCCAGAGAGCTGAGCAGGAGCATTTAGCATTTCCTGTAACTATTTTCCCCCATCCGTGAGTTGTCCTGTGTTCTAAACAATACTTAGCCTAAACCCTGGCGGCACCTACCCCCAGAGTACGCCTATTATCACACACCCCTGTGAGAGGATTTGAACTTCAAAGACTGGAGGGAAGTGAGTCACATTAAACTCACACCAACAGGAGAACGTAGAAGCATTGACTTTAATGCGGTAACCTACCACACTATTCAAGTCCAGATTAAATGTATGAATGTCAAGCAGGTTGGTGCAGGATTACAGTAATTTTTTGTTTAAGGGCACATTTTAGACACAAACTAGTAAATTATTGCAATACCACGCCAAACCACTGTCTGTAACACACCAGGTTTTTGTTTTATATTTTCCCAGATCTGAGTTACTACAAGCATGTATCCAACTCACATATTGTTGTTCTTTTGGCTTGCAGTGAGCGATAAAAGGGAGATCAGAAGGTCACGAGTAGTGAAACGGTATATTGCTCAAGGGAACTTTGGCAGGGAGTTTATAACTGTCATGGAGGCTAAAATCCCTGTCACTGAGGTAGTTCACATCATGGTTGGGTGACATCAACATCATGATTCACAATATGGCAATTAAAAGGTCTTCAGACATGGAGAAATGAAAAATAATGCTTTGTGCACAGAAGCAGGGTCACCTTTGTCGTTTATTATGTAATTATCAATGTTTGGGTGAGAATTACTGTTATTTATGGTGTTACACAGAGACCTGGATATTTTCTGAAGGTGGTAAAGTTTGAGAATCACTGAAGTAGAACATCTAGCCCGGTTAAAACCATCCAGATATTGCTAGCTCTGCCTATGACTCTCCAGACGGGCTCTGAGACCTTTTCTTCCACCAGGCGGTGACAATAGGGGTCAATCAAATAATTAGCAGGCACCTTCTTAATAACCATATCAAGATGATGACGATTGGATCACCTTCAACAAATAAGAACAGGGCCCACGTGGTTATTATTTTCCGAACACAGGCACTTAAATTGAGAGTTCCCAGACCTAAAAAATAAAGCGAAGTGAATCGTAGCGGAGTAGCTTGCAATATCACAGAAGTACGCCATTCATTGACAGCAAAAACCTGAAATGAATGCAAGAATCAATACAATGGTCTGGACACACACAGAGCCTATGCCAAATAGCAGTGTAGCTGTTCTGGTGGCACGTGTTGACCCAATACCCTATTGAGACTCTTTAGGTTGGCCTTGCATTGAAATGTAAATTAAGTTTTTTATAAAAACTCCCCATTAGTCCCCATGGACTAACTCACCACAAAAGAGGGTTACTAACAAAAAGGCACAGAGGCTGTTAATTATACCAGTAGAAAGAGAATATCAGATATATCAGAGGGCATTACTAAATGTTTTTGGTATGAATAAGGACCATCGGCATGCCTGTTTGGAATGGTGGGTATGTCTCCACTACGAAATCAACTTGTCACAGTGTCCTGTGAGCAGCCCTGGGCATGCTGCCCACCTGCAAAAGCTCTCCACACTAGTGGCGCATGTGATGAGACTCACACCACACATTACATCAAAATAGCTGAACACATTCTTTAGCTTCACTGCAAATGCCTTTTCACGGGAACTGCTACTAACCTCACTTGGAGGCAGAAAAAGAGATGGCGCTAGCAGGTGTAGCAGCCTCCCCCACCTTTCCTGACACATTGCACAGTGCTGAGCACACTCTCCTATCTCAGTCTTGCTGTGTGATGCGATGCCTCTCCAAATGTTTACTTTTGATAACCTTTCAGTCAGCCAGCTGTAGCACTCCCACCTTCCACACAGCACAGAGCCAACTAAAGCCTGAAACATACTCGCCGCATTGGGTGGCACGACGACAGGAACGGTACAATGTTGTTGAAGTTGTTAGGAGAATTCCTCTGTCCTTTACCATTATTGAGACTGGCTGCGTTTTACGACGAACATGAATTACAATGCTGTTGCAATTTACAACTTCTCATTGTTAAGGAATAATTTGTATGTTTGGCGTTGCTTTCAAAGAGAAAGTGACAGAACAGGAGATGGTCAGACTCTGTACACCCGCTACACAAAAGTGGAAAGGCAGACTATAACATTTTTGTCACAGCCCTTTCTCTTGTCTTTAGCCGACAGTCCTAAGTGTTTAGGGATTTGTACTTTTAACTAATTTTAATAAAAATCGTCTGCACATAGACGTGACATGTTTATTCAAGTTTTCGACCTTCGCACAGCAACTGAATTTTTTTTTGCTTTTAATTCTGTTTTATTCAGCGGGTTAAAAGCATATCAGCCACAACTTTGCCAAAGTTATTTAAATCTTCACAGCTGTCATTCACAATCCTCGCTCTGTCCTTATCTACTCTTTCTAGCTGTTTTAAATACAGACACGTCTGCCTGTATTTTCTGCCTTTTTCTTTTATTAGTTTAAGGCCATCTGCATGGAAGGATCCAAAGTTACAGGCCAGGCCTCACCCAGAAATTTGAGGTAATTTACACTTGCGCTCCTCACTCCGTTGCCGGTCTGTCAAGTATAAATTAAGCTTTACAGGTCATGACATCAGATGTAGACCTGAGAGAGTAGAGCAAAAACTGATTTGTGATCAAAATAATTCCAAAAAGTGAATAACATTGAATAAGTGATCACATTTTCATTGGCTAAATATTTTTTTTTTCTGCGCCTACATTTCTTTGTCTTAACACCACTGAACATGCATTTTTTTTGTGGAAAGTCCATTTCGATCCATTGAATATTTAGTTCAGTGCTGTTTTACAATTGCGCTAAAATGTTCCACTATGTGTCATCATTGAAAAACTATTGTTTACTCAAAGTTGTGGCCAAAGAGACGACATCAACCCCAGATGTGTTCTATAAAATGATAAAGTGCAACTCCTATTGGTTAACCTCGAAAGCAGAGCTGAACTTAGTTGACCCCTACAAACACTGCAAGCTGCTCCTCGCCCCCAGCCAATACTGTGGAAAAACCAAGCGACCTCAGCCACACAAGGAAGGCTTAGAAAGCTCCAAGTCGGTGTGAGAATAAACGCGGCAGGTCGATGGGGAGAACCTCTCCTCTGCGACCAGCCCATCGTGTGCCCGCAGGGGTAAACCCCATAACACACAGTCACAAACTCCTTACTCTTCCCAATCAACAGAACGTGGTCTGTTTTGCTTGTGCGTGTATTTTGGCCTTTTCTATTTTAAAACCCAAACCCTTTTTCACCCCCTCTCATTATGAATGGGATGAATCTGTGAGCCTTGTTTGTAGGCAAGCTGTAAACATGGAATTTTTTGTGGTGGCAACACATAAAAGGAGATTATAAACTCATGTTTTAAACGCATCAACCATTTCATTTCAAGAAGCCGATATGTCATGGGGTTTAGAAAGAAATATATACAGCTTTACTGTTCCTTGGACTAATGTAATGGCTATATGTTTACCCTCATGTCAATGCTTCTTTTCATTAACAACACAACAAGATGTTCTGGGCTACTGTCTAAGCCTTCCCTTGATATACAGACAAAACATGACCCTGACCAGGCAGAAAGCTTCCCAGTCTGCGTACAGCTGCCTGGCAGTGGAATGCAAATTTACCTTAGGCCAATGTGCCACGTTTGTTTAACAAAGACCACTAAATCACAGATCCACTGTCAGAAAGTGAACGTTTCAGATGCATATCTGATTTTGCCAACTTCTTTGTAGTCGGGCCATCTGAACAGAGCACCGAGGAATAGCACAGTAACGTTACATGCAGTTGTACAGCATGAGCTCCTTTCACCATTTCACAAAAATATGATCATCATTATTCTGTTAAAGAGACAATGCTGGTTTAATTCTAACAAAGCACTAGATTCATTAGAAGATCTGCGTCGGTACAATGCAATATGTGTGGTTTGGTCGCGAGCTTTCCTTTCAGCACTGCTCGCAAGCTTTGTGAACCTATAGTTTACAACAAATAACGGCATGCCGATGGTCCACATAATTATGTGCGTTATGGATTAAACCTAATGATGAAAAACAAGATGATCTGACGCCCTTGTGCATACCGTCTGGCTGGGTGCCATGCTTACAATGCGGGGGTGTATTTGCGTTTCAGTGCGCGTTTATAGCAGCCTGCTGCCGTAGGTCCTGGTGGAGCCCAGAGGCTGTGTCTTGGCTGGACGTTTCCTCGCCAAATTGATGTAATTAAACCAATTAGAGGCAACATCTATGCTGCTGTGCTTGTGGACGTGTGTCGCAGTCATTGTAATGCATTAGGACATGGTGTGTTTATTTTAATAACCCAAGTAGCGGACATTACTACGATACTTACTTTCTCCATTCGCGGGCCAACTGCAGAACGTGGATATACACAGCAGCAGACCCCAAAACAAGGTCAAATCATTCCTCTCCGCGCGAGACCTCATTCCTGTGCAATAAATCCTCACAGATCCCATCAATATATACGAGGAATGGGGACACGTCAGGCAAGGGTTCCGTTTTTAATCAAAACCCCAGGTTAACCAGTCATTAGCCGGTCGCTGGCCGTGTTGTGGTCCTTAGAGTAAACAGGCCAGCTAGCTAGCTAGCTGCGCACGCGCACGAGCTAACCAGTGTTCACCTCGTCTCGTGCTTTGGAATTTCTTCAGGTCGCGCGGCGCGGTCGCTCGAACCAGATCCAACAATCACCGGGTTATTCCCTGCAGCAGATAATATATGACTCTCATCATAGTCTTATTTATTACTAACAGCCACGCAGAGCGTGTGGAAACGCAGTGATGGGAAACTTGCGCTGGGAATTCCTTGGTAATCCGCATCTTCAGACTCCATTTCTTGAAAACCAGCAGGCTTGAGACGCTCCTCAGCAGCCACAAATCATGTAGAGATCCTCAAAACGTGGCTCCAAGGAGAATAACCCGTGTTACTGCGCGCGGTGTCTGTGTTTTGGTGGCACACGAATGAACATTGTAGAAAACGCAGACTGCGTGAACGACACGTTTGATCCAAAATATCCAGCCAGGACAAAAATAGTTGGAGCCACCGTGTCTCTCCCACCCTCCTTCTCCGTCTTCAGCCGTTAATCATACATAGACTGCGATGTACACAATAATACGAAACGGTATTGAACTAAGAGATTCGTTCAAGTCGGTTTGTTAAATTTGTTAACTGATATTCTCCGTCGACAGATAGCCAATCTTCCTGACGCTGTCGTGTTTTAGTGTGTCTGCAGTCCGGTTGGAGCCATCCTCTGAGGAAAATGCACCTTGGACATACTACATGCAACCATGTGACGAGCGAACGTAGCCGAATGGCGCCCTGAATGCTACCACGTGGTTAACGGGGGTAGCCGAAATATCCAGAATGTCCGTGTACGGTTTTTCATCCTCAGACTCCACACCGTGGGATCGGTGCTGTAAACAAGGCGCCGTAGTCACACACTGGAGACTGGCAGCGTTTTACGACGAAGTGAGAGTGAAAACACGGAAACTAAGCTCCGAGATTGGGATTGTTTTGCTTCTCGCACATTCATACTGTGACGCAAGAAGTAGGCGCGTGTGTGACATTCCTTGCTATCGGATTTCATACCTGCGAGTTTACTTATTTTGCTTATTTTAGCCACTATAGATTTTTGATGTATTGACGTATTTTCTTGACCGAAAATACTATGCAGGTTTGGGTAGTAATGGATTACATGTAATCAGCATTACGTAATCAAATTACAAAACATAAATATCTTAATTATAATCTTAATTTCCCTGCTGGGGATTATTAAAATCATCTATCTATCTAAAACCAGACCAGATAACATTTGAAACAATGGTCATATAGATTATAGTTTTAACGTCAAGTATTACTTGATTGCATTGTAGATTACATCTTTAAATATGGCAATTTTTGAATTATGAATTTTTTTTCATTATGACCAATGCTATTTTTTACTGAGTTTTTTTTCCTTTTTATTTCCATTTAAAATGGAAGATGAACATTTGAAGTAAGTACACCGCTTGTTTTATAAGGGCAAAGTTCTCCATGTGGCCTTTGATTTAAAAAAACATCAGCAAAAGAAACGGCACCCTACATGTAGAATAGTCACAGTAGGGCCTACACCTGTTGTGCCAGTACTGTTTTTGGAAGGGCAATTTGACTTGACCAACTGTAAAATGCTAAATTAATTTTATTTGCACTGAAAATGTTTTGAGGTGTTTGAAGAATATTTGAATAATTTTTGTGGTTGCATCCATTTTTTTAGAATAAGGTCCAATATTTTCAATGTTTGATTTTGGAGTAATCCAAAAGTATTTAGATAAAATTATTTTTTTTTAATCCAATGATTTACATACTAATGACCAAAATTGCCATGTAATTTGTATTCAGTAACCGACTATATTTCAAAGTTATTTGACCCAACCCTGCATATAGCCTATGTTCTCACACATCACATAAAATAAATAAAGTCCAATGTCAGCAATACAATTCTGGGAAAATATTACCCAAAATACTGGCCCCACTTCGATTTTTGCAACACATCAAACTAGTTCGTAGTCATCGAAGTCTAGCACAACATTTTAGATTTGTATGTCTGTATTACTGAATGTTATTAGTATTGACACTGTTGACACAATGATCATTAAAACAAATAATATATGAATTAAATGAAAGAAATGTAAAAATTATTTTTGTCTCCTCATGCTGAGACCTCAGGCCCCAGAACCAAATCAATGGCCTATTTGAAAAAAAGCTGTTGGTTTTGGAACAGTGTCACGTGGACGACATGTACTTTCCATGTTTGTATAGTTTTTTTTTACTTTTAAAATGTAGGCCTATGATCTATTAGTTTGCCATAAACTAAAAGCTATAAACATAAATCAAGATGTAGGCTAGTCAGATTCCCTTGTTAGGCCTCATGGGGAACACTTAAGCGAATAGGCTACCTCCCCAGGGCAACCCTGAGCAGCACTGAGATCAACAACGCCGCACCTTTTAATATATATCTCCACCCAGTGGTGTGACCAACCAAATGCACGCGATATCTTCAGTACATTTAGGTGGATTGATTTGGATTGGAAGAATGGTTCAGGCATATTTAGTATAGTTTTTAAAGACTAACCACACACTAACTTATAACCAAGGTCATTAGCCTATTGCATGAAATATGTCTTCTTTTATTGGTCTGTGGCATTAGCCTACTCGCAGTGATATTTAGGCTTTATTTATTAAGTTGAAATTTCATTGGCAAAGCTGTCTGACTCCAATGATCAGGGCAAAGGAAAAAAGTACAACAACAAAAATGACAGTTTTAATTATCCCTGTAATTATATGGTCGCTTTCATCACTTCAGATGAGCACAGATCCATTATTTGAACGCCACACATTACCTCATTTCTGGCAGCGTTCGACTTCCGTTACGTTCCAACAATTAGCCTTCAGGAAAACACATTAAAAATGAAGTGAATATCAGCGGCCACCCAAGTATTCAAATGGAACCGTCTAACAAGTCCGTACCAGCGTGTCCAGCATGCCAGAGAATGCTGTGCCTGTCCACTTGCATTTGTTAAGTCCTCATAAAAGTCCCCCCTTAAAGCCAGGCGGCGGGCCCACCTACCTCTACGGCCCTAGTTAAATTAATTTTTCCCGCAGTAGACCTACTCGTGGATATCAAAGTGTTTACCACCAATGGGTCGCCCATACTAATGAGCGTCTGTTTGTTTTTCCCGATGCTCATGCGGAAGGAACGGAATTGTGGGGTAAAAATGACGGCATCTCCGGTGGCTGTTCACTAATGATGAAAATGATTAACTAAATTTTATGAGCAGAAAATGCTTTCTGAAATGCTGTCAAATGTTCATCATCTAGGCTATAAACATGTAATTATCAACTCATTTTTCAGATGTGTATAGGCTACCATCTAACATGGCACATCACTTCCATTCTTTTTATGTTTGTATCCTGATGTTCTTTTGTACATGCTGTCAATTTGTTTTGTTTGACTGATCATATTGTAGTTACGGATTGAAGCTAACATGGCCAGTGTTGCTGCAATGTGGTCCTAGTAATGTAAAATGTTAATATATGCTGTACATCGGTACGGGACCCATCCAGCCCTTCACATAATGCAGCAGGATATAACCAGAACTTACTACAAACAGGCTATAGCCTAACAAACAATGAATACTATAACACTACATTTCAACACTATAACCAGAACTCACTATCACACAGAATTCACTATCAACAGACTCACCAACTGGTAACACTTTACAATCTCACAGACTTTATTACTTCTTTATTGTGATGATTAAAACTGACAATGAAAATCCCGAATTCAGTATCTTAGAAAATTAGAATAAGACAATACACAACAAAATGATTTTTAGAAATGTTGGCCAACTGAAAAGTATTAGCATGTACAGCACTCAATACTTAGTTGGGGCTCCTTTTGCCTGAATTACTGCAGCAATGCGGCGTGGCATGGAGTCGATCAGTCTGTGGCACTGCTCAGGTTGTTCTGATAGTGGCATTCAGCTCTTCTGCATTGTTGGGTCTGGCGTATCGCATCTTCCTCTTCACAATACCCCATAGATGTTCTATAGGGTTAAGGTCAGGCGAGTTTGCTGGCCAATTAAGAACAGGGATACCATGATCCTTAAACCAGGTACTGTAGCTTTGGCACTGTGTGCAGGTGCCAAGTCCTGTTGGAAATGAAATCTAAATTTCCATAAAGTTGGTCAGCAGCAGGAAGCATAAGGTGCTCTAAAACTTCCTGGTAGACGGCTGCGTTGACCTTGGACCTCAGAAAATACAGTGGACCAACACCAGCAGATGACATGGCACCCCAAACCATCACTGACTGTGGAAACTTTACACTGGACTTCAAG
>JAOEHI010000369.1:0-13834 GCA_025447815.1 Percopsis transmontana
GGGTCGGGTGTTTTTTTGGTTTGAAAGTGGGCCCCCCTTCCGTGGTGGTTTATTTTTACCACCCCCCCCCCCCCCCCCTCCTTCCCAGGGTGTCCGTGGATTTGGGCCTGGGTTGCACCAACATGGTTTAACTTAATCCTGGTTTAGACTTAATCTAGGGTTGGTAAATCTAGGTTTAAACTGGTTTATAGTCAATCGGAGATGTGTTGCACATCTTGACTTTAACCCTGGATTGGTTAAAACCAGTTTAAATAATAGGATTAGTTTTTTGTTCAATGTCCGCCATGATGGATTCTGACAAAATGTAAACAAATTCCCGATGTAGCTAAAAATGGCCCTAAATAAAGTGAACTATCTTGCTAGCTCTATCTTGTAAACTGGATACTTTTTGAACAAATGTCTCGTGAGCGAATGTCCAGCGCTAAATATATAAACAATCAAAAATAAGAGCGGTTGCTATAGTGCCGGTACCGCGGCTGTTAAAACCTTTTAGTGCGTCTTCCGTCTGTGCTGACTCCCGTGTCCGTGCAGGCGGAGTGGGCCAGAAGCAGTCTCGCCATCTGCTGGCGGGCATGAGCAGCGACAGCGAGGTCGACTGCGACACGGAGAACGAAGATGAGGCCGCCGCTCTAGAGTCCGTTGACTGTCGCCGTGACACCCGGGCTCCGCCCCCCGGCACAGGTGACCCCCCCCCCCCTGCGCAAGCCATCGCTTGAACGCGTGGAGCCGCGGGCCAGAATCTCTTTCCGTGCATGACGGGATGGGGAATCGTCACACTGTGTTGATGCACGATTCTCTTGTTTCCATTCGCAGGTGAGCCGCTTCGCTCCGACGATCTCGACCTCGGCGAGCCAACAGAGAGGTGATTCAACGTTGTTGTGGCAACGCAGCAGGGCGGCGGAGAGAGGGTGGCACTCGGGACGGAGAACCACTAGCGTTTTTAAAACGGCCCTTTTGCATGAGATTTAAAACTGTAATGACTCACCCTGGTATTTCCTGTAGACCGTAGTGGATGGATTTTCTCTTTTTGAATCGTCTTTCGCTCAAGTCTGTTTTTAATCTCTCGCCTGTAGTCTCTGACCTGACGTTACAGGAGGCTTAAACGTCTGCATATTTTGTAAGTTGTTGACTTTATAGTCTTTTGGGCCAACTATGCTGAGATGTTAAAACAATGCATGTTTGTGTTGCCTATACCTGAGGTTTAAATTACATGCACCGTTTTAGTCTCTGCATAGCCACTTGAAGTAAGCACTTTTGACACTGTTCTGGCCAGTACACCCCCCCCCAATACTGTTTGACGTGCGTCACATTTTCCACTGCAATTACGGCAGATGACCAGTATAGTTGCAAGACATTTAGAAGAAGGCTCTGCTTTTTAACTTTTATTTTTTTTTTAATTTATTTTTTTTTGCTGTTTGAACAGCGCCCTCTACTCTTATTTGCAAGTCTTAATTTTTAATATCGCATTATTTGGTGATGTCATTTCCATTCCATTGTTGCATCTTTGAACTGTGAATAGTTTTGTAAATTTATCAAAGTTGTAGAAACTTGCAGCATGGGACATTGCCTATTCCTGCCATTGCTTGTTCCCAAACCTGCATGGCTTCAATAGCTTGACTATGGGAGGTATTTGAATGGTGACTTTGACTTTGTAAACTAGATTTTTAAGAGTTTTACTGCATCACGTTCTCCATTCCATCTTTACGTCAAATATTTCTGTTGCAGCCCAAGTAAGTGTGTTTGTATTGTTTTTCATCTCGTCTTCTGTTGTGCATTCTAACTATTTTATTTGTTTTTCCCCACAGTTTATTTACCTTTTAGTGAGTTAATTTTTTTTTTTTTGTGTTAAGGGTATGAAGAAATAAAACTATATGGTTTCCTGAAACGTGTGAATGGAGTTTTTGCTATCCATGTCTAGACTGGGCTGTGCTCGCGAGATCCTCAGGTTGGTGACTAGCATTACTAGCATCTTTAATAAATCCCGTAGGCTACCAGTGGATGAAATGTTGTTTATGCTTATGTTATTTAGCTAAGAATAGATGGAGGCCCCAGAAAGTGTCACTTTTTGGCCCCTGGGGAAGAGCTATGAAAAAACAGTTCCCAGTGGTACTCGTTTCTGGGACGCGTGAGTGCGTTAATGCGTGCGTGCTCGTATATAAATAACCTGGCCGTAATGACAGGGTTCAAATGTTCATTTTACATTCCCAGCATACAGCACATTAGATTTTGACAGTTGAGGGGTAATGGTAGTTTAAGAGAGAGGTCCGGCATCCCGGTGAAGACCCACCCCTGTCTTCACCGGGATGCCTGCTCATGGGTAGTGACTGTCGAGTCTCCTGGGACGATGGGTAGTGACTCTGCTGCCTTAACGGCAGCCGGAAACTCATTCCATTCCATCGCGGCGCCAGGGCAGAAGAGAAAAGCTGTTACTGAGCTGACTGTATGGTAGAGCTTATATTACGGTAGTATTGTTTTAGTATCGTTTATTTTTTTTGATTGCTTCACAATAGTTTATTTTGGATATTTCTTGGTAAGGCAGGGGCCATCTCACCCCATTATCTGCCCCTGCCCAGGTCATTTTTTATCTTTATTTGAATGTCAGATGTTCAGAGTCAACGTGGCTGATCAGACCTTTTCTGATGAACGTGTGCCTTGCAGCGATACCTACCGCCCTGCTCATCTGCTCTGGGCTCTGTACGAGCTACCACTCCCTGGAGAAGCACTGAGGCTTCTCCGGGGAATGGTTGCTCGTACAGAGCCCTGTTGCCAAAGTTAAACGCATTTGCTATTCACACCAGAAATGCCCTTATTGTGACATGCACAGCATTCTGAACCCTTTAAGGTTGGTCAGTAAACGAGTTTCTCATTACTTATTCCCATAGACCAAGGTAATATGAAGTTGTAGGAGCAGGTAAAAGGCAATGGACACACTCACAATGGACCTTGGTGTATTTTTGTTTTTATTGTGGGGGATATGAGTGGGAGAAAGGGGGCTACTGTTTATTTACATACACACAATGTTCCCGTTGTTACCCCAAAATCAATATGCTTGATGCGTTCTATGTATGCTCTCCAAACATCGCAATAACATCCACATCTTCCACATCCTATTTGTCGTTATGGTGTTATTCAGAATATTTAGAAGAAATACGTTGTTTATTTACAGTTTTTATGGCCTGATGCCAGATGCCAATATGGCCACAATGTAAATGATGGGGGGAAAAGGAGGGTGTGTGTCTGTCTGTGTATGTGTAATTCATCAGTAGATGGCTGAAAGGCTGTCCTACTCCTGTTCTTTATCCTCGCCATGGGTAATAACATAGCACAGGTTCTTGTAGTCCAGGTTACCAGCAACATCCAAGGGGAAATTCGTAAACATTTGATTGACCTATAACAGGAACACTGAAGTCATTAATTGTGATTCCACCGATATATATATATATATATATATATGTGCAGTAGGGCCTAAACTTTGCTAAGTTTGCTAAAAAAAAATGTATAATATTATATATATACATTTTTTTTTATTTTTTTTTAGCAAACTTAGCAAAGTTTAGGCCCTACTGCACAATACTCTTCACTTTATTTCCACATATATTATGCCAAGTCCGTTGTGAAGACAAAATGTGATGATTGTACAAAACATGAATTGGTTAATGAGGGGGTAATGCTAACTAACGCTGGTTTCCACAGCTTCACTGGGACAGTCGTCACCAACAGCACTGACACATAGTCGATGGGCCTAGCCCAGATGCCCAGGCGTCTGGTTTGTTGACCTGTCATTCAACTGGGCTTTGATGCTGCCCGTGGCTTCACGGATATAAGACAGTCCTGACCATTGACGCCTGGAGATACGCTGCATTAGTTACCTCATCCTCTGTGAACTTGTCCGCCTGAGACATGAGGTGGTATTTGATTCTGCAATAAAGGAAAATGCAATTGTGTAATATTATGATAAATTCCTCAATTGTACAAACAATCCACTCCACTGCCCAGTTGTGCTAGCAGTGATCCTATTTCAGTTACAAACAGACAGTGTTGGGGGTAAGGCGTTACAGTAATCACATTACATTTGTCCGTAATGCAGTAATGTAACTCATTACTGTTCCTAAATTCAGTCATCACATTACAGGTACTAATCAAACAAATATTACCTTTTTTTATTTATTAAGGAGCATAAAAGCAAGATCTTGTGTATGTCCTTGTTAGGACTCGGGTTTGTGCTGATATGTGGGCATGTGTAAGGTTTAACGTTAAACTGTTAACTGGCAATTACGTGCCGATGCATCTCAGGCGACGTTGCGTAGTAATGCGAAGGTAATGTAACGTGTAGCGTAACAGATTACTTTCCACAGGGAGTAAACAAGTAAAGTGATGCATTGCTTATTTTTAAAAGTAGGCCAACGAGTAATGTGTAATACGTTACGACCCCAACACTGGTTAGCAGCGATTCTATTTCAGTAACAAATGGACACCCAGGAGCTTGTGTGTCATATGTGACGGAACTGTCTAGAAGGGTTTGGAGAGCTTACTCTTCTCCACGTAGCACCCCCTTCCCCTCAGGGTCGAAGATCTTGAATGCGTTGAGAATGGTTTCTTCTGGGTCAGTGCCTACGTGAGGACATGATGAGCTATTTCAGTTTAACAGCCTCTGCACAGTCCACAAGCAGCCCTCTCCTAGACATGACCTGTGCTGTATAGTCTTTTCCATAGTTCCCATGTAAGGCTTACTAAAGCCTGAATTAATTATAGGCAACGATTAATACATATTTAATATGATATGAGTGGTTTTGTATGATACATAAAAGAAAATGTTCCTTGGTGAATGCATTGACGTTAAAAGGCAGGATAGCCTACTGGTCTAGGTGTCAGAGAGCAAGATGCCTAACCCCTTCCTGCTCCATGTAATAGCACCATGTGATTGTAATTGAAAGATGAAGTACTGTTAATAGCGACTAGGTGCTTGGCCCCAAAACAGAGTGACGGACTGAATGAATGGAAGGCAATGAGAAAGATCTATAACTTCTCTCTGGTTATAGAAAGTTAATTAATTTTCTCCATTAAAAAGTAAGGGTCTCATTGGCTAATGTCATGCATTCTAATTAGTGTGTTGGTGTCGATTATGAATACGTTACGTAAGAGCTAATCTAACTTCAGAAACCACCGGGTGATCACACAGTAGCCAATGTCCAACCTTTATTTTGTCTGTGATCCTCCTGGCTTACCTTTCAACTTCTCCCCAAACATAGCCAGGAAGATGGTGAAATTGATAGGACCGGGCGCTTCCTTCATCATCTCATCCAGTTCATCGTTGCCGACATTTAGACGTCCTGGACCGAAACACAGAACACAGTGACAAAGTCTCCTAGCCGGGCTGAAAAACGTCACGCCAGGGAAAGTCCCCTGGCTGCCGCCAGCGCAATTACAGCTAACGTTAGCTCCCTAGCACCGCGACGATGCTAAACAGCCGGGTAGCTACACGCTAAACTAAACTGAACTAAACTGCTATTGTTACTATGTTGTTAAAATAAACAATATCGTTTGTTTTAAAGGGATAGTTTGTATTTTGCTGTGTCTCTGTATATAGAGACTAACTGTGTGTGTGTGTGTGTGTGCGTGCGTGCGTGCGCGCGCGCGTGCGTGCGTGCGTGTGTGTGTGCGTGCTTCAACTGAGGGGTTTCCTGTTTACTGGGGGCATAGCAGCATTTAGGCTCAGGCATTGTAGATGTGCAATGTAGATAGATATCCATGGACCCACATATACAGGAATGATATACTGCAGTGTAACTGAGTGACCAAAAGCTGCTCTCACCCAGCGCTGAATAGGTGTCTCTCAGGTCCCCCTTGTCGATGAAGCCGTCCCTGTTTTGATCCATTATTGTGAAAGCCTGAAGGAGAGAGCACAGAAACCAGGCGATGCTATGAGGTGACGCCGCTGCACATCACTTATAACCAAAACCATATTGTGTAGGCTTGTCGCGCATCGACTTTTACACATCTCTCCCTGCGGCTAGGTCAAGAAGAAGCGTATAGGCCCACACGACAATAATAGTAACAGCTAAACCTTCAGGTCCTCAAATCACAGTGACGATCATAAACGAACCAAGTAGACGAAAGTCAACCCACCTCCTTAAACTCCTGGATCTGCGCCTGCTCAAACATGCTGAACACGTTGGAGCTAGCCTCCGCCGTCTTCTTTTTAGCCTTCTTCGGTGACTGGTGGGGGAAAAAAGGTTATTTATTGAGCCTGTACACCGACCCCAGGTTCCACACATCTGGCTAACGGAGCACACAACCTGGGGCCGGTGTTAATGAATAATGTGAAATAATAATTACGAAATAACTAATAACTAATTATACAAACACCACTGTTGTTGCATTTCTTAGAAATGCCGCATGAAACAAATTTCTCTATTCGCGACACTGGACGGAGTCAGACCCGGGGGAAAGTGCCGTTAGCCCCAAGGTGAAAAGGCCAGACAGGTGTTAAAAAGCAGATAAAACGGCCTTACCATTGTGAGGAGCTTCCCAACACGTCTCTGTTCACAAGTGCCCGGGGAGGACACTTAAAAAGTCGCCCTTTGCCACTTATATAGTGACACAGCTGGCTAATTCAGTGACCTGGGCTAAGTTTAGACAATAGAGTGTGCTCGATTGTCCAAAGCATTGCAGCCATATAGAGACTAATATGTGGCCCCTCCCCACAAAAAAATACTTTGATTGTTTCCTATTGTAGCTGCCACAAGGGCAGGTGTCACTGCTAACCTTTTTTGTAACAGGAGCCACAACCGTCTGCAACCAGGTGGTCACATTGGTGCCTTTGCCCAGGGCAGTTATAGTCGTGCTAAGTAGAGTTACATGTCTCAACGCCTCAAGTCTTTTTGGCTTTTCCAGATCCCCCCCCCATAATAATGTAATAATCGAGGCTTTGAACCAACCTCGGTGTTGTCTGTTTTTTTTAATCTTTGACGAAACACCGTCCCCCGAACGAAAAAAGGTTTAAGTGTATTAGTCATGCACACAGCACAATGGCATTAGGACTTGCCTGCCTCCTCCGGACATATAAATAGAAATAACAATCAAGGACAGACAGGCCTTTAAAGACGGGACATAACGCGATAAAAGCAGCCCAATAAAACCAGCTGCAGCAGACCAGATAGAACACACGCGCTAAACAAAGCAATCTCTCCCTTCGAAACACGATTGCATTTAAGAGATTATTATTTATTAAAACTGCCTCATCACAAATGGAAGATTTAATGGACACACAAGCCCTTGAATGAAAGACTTATTGAACAGTAAACTAGTATTGAAGGCAGTCCGTGCAAATATGGAGCGGGGGTGTGTGTGGGGCTTTATTTATGTGTTCTGGAAAACAAGTGACCATTGTTTTTCTGTCAGACAGTCATAAGTCTGTTTCTCCACATGAGTGGATTGGAGACCATGGTCGCTGCCTGCATGTGTTTTAATAAGTATATTTAGGGTTTTTGGGGCGGACCTGGGACCACCTGAGCTGTTGGGTCGGGGCTGCGTAGTTGCATCTGTGCGTGTACTTGATGTGTGCGTGTGTGAGCACGCACACTTAAATAGGTAGTATGTAAAGTTCGCACATGCACACACCCGTGCACGTTGACCGTTGACCCTCCCTGCCTCCCCCGCTCTGCCCTCTGGTGGCCAGATATCGCACACTGACCCTTTAAGTGTGTGCATTCTCCCTGGTCTGGCTCATGAACCTGAGCTTGCATTGTCACGGTGACACACACAACACATGCCCCGCCAGTACACGGGCATAAAATGCCAGCCATTCATCCTCTTCTTGGAGGACAGTTGCCTGTGTCATCTCCTCTGTGATTGATTTGGTGGCCATTGTCCTCCCTTAGTTCTCATAGATATCTATAAAGAGCTCTTTATGCGGTGGATATTTATGTTGGTTATTTTGTTCACGGCTCTGTTAAGGACGGGGATTTCATTACACACGAGGCAATGGGTGAGAAAAATATCACACTGTAAACTTTTTTCCCCGCTTGCTCATAGAGCTATAATGGGTATCTAGCTTAAAGCGGAAATATTTTTAATAGAAAAATACAACTGTCAACTTTTTGATTGAGTTAACACAACAACACTGCACGGTGGACTTTGGTGTTAAATCACGTAGCCTACTACACTACACTACCAGGTTTGCATCAACACAATGAACAGTAAAGTTCAATAGTGCAGCTTTAAATCTTCAGTGACTATCTAGCCTATACTAAAATTACACATTTGTATACAAATATATCCTAGTGGACAAATGCAGATGAATGAAAAACAAAAACAAACATTTAATAATAATATTGACATTCTAATGATGAAAGGTGCATCTAAACATAGTGAGACTTTAATTTGTGTTTACAGAAACGTTAAGGCAAAGGGACGATGTTTTGGGGCTTACCAATACCTAGTTTGTACATTAATTCATACCAGTAGATGGCGCTACAATGTTAGCATTGGATTTAGACATGGCATTAGGTAAGAAAACTGCTGCTCGTTATTTACATTAGCCTATTTACTAATTTTAGAGGAAAATCTGTCAGAATATAATACATATGGCCTATCTGACAAACGGTATTCTTTTGAGAATATTGTGTATTTCCTCAGCCGTGGAGTGAGAGAGTCCAGTTCTGTCGATTTTAACTTAAATCGAAAGTTGGACTAAAGGCTATAGCCTACTCAGTTTTGACGATAACCTTGTGCATTGTTAATAGGTTGTACAGATGTTCCACCTGATGGCATTTTCATCCCGTTTCCCTCCCCAAATGATTTAGGAGATAGCCTAGTGTCTGTCTGATGGATTACGAACCTCGTTGGTTTAAAGGAATTTCAGTTTAAAGGGGGACGTCAAAACGCTACACGCGTCAAATGGGCATGGAAAATGACGCGATGTTGGCCAAAAAGATGTTCTTTCTTACCTTTATAACCGCAAAAATGTTAACGTTTAATAATCTACAGCTAAAATACAGTAGGCTATTCAATACAAATAGGCTAGGCTACATAAGCAATAAAGCCAGTGTTAATTTCTATGGAATAATTGTGTTTCAGTGGCGGCTGTATCAGAACCCCCCCCGCCCAAAAGGAATTGTAGGCCCATCTATTCAGAGAAAAGGGATAAAACAGAAAATTACAAGGTGATACACAAGAAGAGAGAGAAAGGTGAATGCGAAAATTATAGTAATTAAAAACGCACATAAACAAATCTATTTATGCCTTGCAAGCACGCATTGCGAGAGCCGAGACTTTTACGGTTAGGTTAATGTGAAAATACAGTAGGCCTATGAGAGGAGTCCGCACAAACAGTTATTTTATCCGTTGGTTTTCCTGATATGAAAATATAAATATCGTCCATTCCTATGTAGGCTATTTACGACCTACGGTGTCCGTGTCCCCCAAGGAAGTCGTTCACTTGGGCGCAGGAGGGAGGGGATATGAACTACTTATTTTGCTGCGTAGCCTAAATAAACACTGAAACAAACGCATAATAAACACCGTAAACGCTGCATTATGAAACTAGCTTGAAAAAATAAAATAAACTGTTTTACCAGCTTGTCATTATCTCGCAGTGGGCCGCCAAAAATGATTTCGCGACCCCCCAGAGAGTCCCGCTCCCCACGTGAGTCTTTACATTTTATTCTTTATTTAGTTGTAGAAAAACGTTGGCAAAAAACGTTGGCGGCACTTTCGCACTGTGTCGTTGCGCGTCGAGGGACGCGTGTACTCCATCCCGTGTTTTCACCGAGAGGGAACCCCCCCCCCCCCATCACCCTCCCCGCCCGGTTAATGAACGGGCCTACGACGCGGTCTATCGGCCCGTTCAATATCACAGGTTCACGTTCAATAGCTCCAGTCCGCCGCCGCGTTCAATAAGCGATGGTCCTGTTCAATCGCTCCGCTCCGCGTTTTGCGCGCGCCCCCCCTCCTCCCCGCTGAACTCCAGCCCCTCGCGCGCTCTCTATCAGCCTCTCACTCCGTCTCAATATGTCTCAAGATGGCGGCCAATGCAGGATCGATGGTTCAATATTGGAGGCGCTTTGATTTACAGCAGTTGCAGGTCAGCCCTTTTCCTTTCTACTCGCCACGCCGCGTTGAAAGCCGCTTCCCGAGTCGCTCGCTCGCTCGCGCGGGCCCCGTCCTCGCCGGTTGGATGTAGCCCGCTTTAGTCGCTCCGTTCTCCCATTGATTAAAGCGGCACTCTCGTTGATCGGAAATTGATCCCCTTTGTTCGATTCCCATCGATCAGATGTCACGGCCGCGGGGGGCAAGCCGGTCGCCATGGCAATCTGGTACATCAGGGGGAAGCGGCACTCGAGCCGAGCGCGTGGCGCGGTAAAAGTTGCAACTTAAAGAGCTCCAGCGGAGCTTTATAAAAGGTGTTCGCGTGTTTTGCTGGGGAAACTGAGTAACAAAATAAGTGCGTTAGTTTTCTAGAGCCCTGACGGGTGGCGCTGTGGCGCAGGTTCTGTCTGTTGATTCAGTTGGCCAACTTGTTTTTATTGTAGTACGTTATTCTCTAAACTATCTTAC
The DNA here is from genome assembly GCA_025447815.1 of Percopsis transmontana. NCBI lineage: Eukaryota > Metazoa > Chordata > Actinopteri > Percopsiformes > Percopsidae > Percopsis > Percopsis transmontana. The sequence continues at coordinate 10,558 of JAOEHI010000369.1, forward strand.
TTGAGATCATGTTTTATGTGTAAAGCTTGTAAAAAATCTTACCTGTGTTTGTGTTCTAATAAGGTCGTTACGTTGCGTGTTGCCTTGGTGAAGCTTCATGGGAAAGTCGGGGAACTGTTTTAAAAATGAGCATCGCAAAATGTATGTATTTTGGTTGTGGTGTTGGTTTTCTGCGTGTTTTTAAAACAAACCACCCTATACTGTTGTTGATCGAGTTGATGTTGGCTATTGTCAGTTCCATTCAGCCAGCTTGGGTCGAACGCTTTGATCTGTCTACGTGTTGAAGTTGAAGTTGTGTGAAGAACTGTGTGATTTGGAAATAATTTAAAATGAATTCTACAGTTCCTTTTTCTCTCTCCATTTAGGCGAACTAAATGATCACACAGTTGATTCACATGCTAAACTAAATTGCAGATGTCAAACTTATCGAATCTTTGCCTCTGATTCAACGCGAGTCGATTTTTATTGACGAAAATGTCAGTTGATCAACTATGGCTCGGTTTGTAGGTTCAGGTAATTATAGATGGGGCGATCATATCCTTAAATAGGTACACAGTTTATGTGTCTATGATATGAGTTTTGCTTTTAACTATTTTTATTATTATTTATTATAGTATAGGCAGTATAGGCTATTATTTCAGTCATTATCATATTATTATCAGTTTTAGTTTTAGTAATTTATTTGCATTACAGTGATTATTGGTAGGATATCATTTACGCTTTTTTTGGGTGGTTGATGGATATAGTAGACATTTTTGGCACCATATCATAGTTTTGCTTGCTGAGTTTCTTGAAGAATATATCATAAATATTCGATTTCTATATGGCCCTATAGATTATTGCAAAGCCTCATGTTTTATTCAGAAATATAGAATTTTAACCAAATGCTTAGGCATATCTGTATAACATGACAGAAATCTTTGTACATTTGCTAAGAACTCATTCAATATCCTGGTATTGTCACATCTCTAACTCTGCACTTCTGCTGTTCATATCACTTTCCCCCTGTTTAATCCATTTGATTTGTATACAAATATTGTGTGGGATTTAAAAACAACAAAAAAATGCCACTCACAGTTACTTCAATATTTTATATAATTAATAACAATCCCAGATTACGATGTAGTTCATTTATTTTACTCTCATAATTAAGAGCGCCCTGAATTCTTGATAACCAAACTTCTTGATAAGATTGTACTGACTGTGATCCTAGCCTCGGCCCATCAGATGATATTAGCCTAGACAGCTTCGCAGAGAAAGGCAGAGCTAGTCTGCCTCGTATGAAGCACCGATGTAAAGTTCACATCTTCGGGAGCCAGCTCTTTTGGAAAAATACACAAAGGAAATGGATTGGTGACTATAAATGCAGTTAGTGGCTTTTATACCTTATTAACCGCTCGGACAGCTTTCTCCAGTCACAGTTAAAAATGCAAGATTTGGGAGTTTTTAAAAGCACTTCAGTAGTCTCTAAATCGTACCGGGCTCCCGGAGAGCTTGGGTGGCTACCCTCTTAATGAAGATTGTACCTCTATTATTGATTAAGACTCATTTTACTGAGGTTCTGTTGGTGGATTTGCTTCCGTTTTTTCAGATAGCAAGGCATGGCTAATTTTCCATGTAGGCTATAGGCTATGTGGTGAAGGTTTTACTGTGAACTACAGTTACAAGCTGTAGGTCAAAAACTAACTGATTTTTCATTATTCTTATAGTTAGGCATTTTCCCAATACGTAACACATTACATGCTCTGAAACATATATTGCTGGGGTGAAATAGCTGAAGGACTTGCTCATGTCTTTCATTGAACAATGAACTGAATGCTTTGATTCTAGAAAATGTACAGTAGTCAGGTAAAATTTTTAGCATTGAAGCTGTGTCTGTTATTAGCAACGTTTGAATTAATCAGTATACTGATAACGCACAGTATTTCTGCAAGGTTATCACACGTAAGACTGAATGTTTGCCTCTGAGGTCATTTGACATTAGTTTTATGTCACCTCCAAGGCAAAACCTTTCCTGTTGTTAAACTGGGGATATTTTTGGCTGAAAGATTTCAGGCCTAGCCTATAGTAAGAAGCAAAATTGTTATTCTTGGTAAGGATATATGACTCATCATGTCCTCTGGTGCCAAATTTGGGTTTATGTCATTGCCCTTTGTACATAATTCATATAATAATGGCAACTTCCTAAAATACAGCCTCTTCTCAAACAAATTGTTTTCTCATATAGCCAACATAATATAGCCAAACATTTCTGTTATCCTGTCGTTTTGTTTGTATTCAGCACTTTACTGAAAGTGTATTGAGTGCCAGTAGGAAGAAATGCATTATGGGACATGCTCAACCTTGATCATGTTTGTCTTCAGGCATCTTTCAACAGAATCTTCTTCACAATCAAGGGGTAGTCTGTATTTATTGGCCACTAGGGGCAGAGCTGTGAGGAGATGGGATCCCGTACCACTCAACCAACGTTGTAGGCAATGTGAGGGCATGTGTGCATGTGACGAAAACTTCTAAATCGTATCGAAACACATTGGCGGTACGATTCCCGCCCAAAGTAGTTCCTCTCAACCGAGGGATGTCAAAACGCTAATTCTGCCCAGATATTATACATGTATACACTATGTATGGAAATACCCTTAAAAAAATAGGATTTAAAAACTTAAGAAAATGGCTTTAGCAGTAGATAACTTTGTCTGTATGTAATTAAAAGACATGACAAAATGGCCGCCCCTTCTGCGTCCTCGCGTCGCCTCTTCTCTCACGCCCGCTCCAGCATTAATTCATTACCAGGGGTGTTAACCCTTTCACTGTCTCGTAGCCATGGCACTTGTGTCGATCTTACATGGCTGGAGGGCTTCCAGCTGCAGGTGATGGGCTCTAATTTCTAGGCATGCGGCACTGTGTGTGGTCCCATGCTTTGCATGTCAACATGTGGAGATTAAAGAAGGAAGCGATTTTGCCTTCAACCTCGTCTTCAACCGCCCCTTCAGACTTGTGCTGACCTGCCTCCGGCAACAAGCACATTAGTCTCATGTTTACAACGTGGCAGACAATAGTTGGGGTTTGGGCTCCGGTGTTTATTAACCCCCTGATGTCGCCCCAATCTGGGAGCTAGCTTGCGTTTTCATAAGTAAGTGGCCATTCCATGACTTTGTTGTTCTTGCTCCTCCCAGCCCCCCCCACGCGCCTGAGTGTGGTGTGGGTTGGGTTCCGCTCGGGGGGGGGGGGGGGGGGGGGGGGGGGGGGGGGGGGGGGGGGGGGGGGGGGGGGGGGGGGG
>JAOEHI010000370.1:0-13833 GCA_025447815.1 Percopsis transmontana
TATATAAACAGCTGTCTTCAAGTGGTAAACCTATAACCCATGTTTTCAGACATATTTAAATTTAATGTACAACTACATACAATATACTATGAGGAAAAGAAAATGCACATCTATGCCTCAAACTCATCACATACAGCAGGATTCTGTGCCCCCACATCAGCTGATCCCTAGCTGCGAGAGGAGTGTCTGGAAAGTGGCGAGCTAACTCTGACTGTTAACCTCCCATCCATCAGTAGTGAGAGCAGGCGTGACACACAAAACCTGCTTCTTCCATTAGAGCCTTGACAGAGCCTAATGCCTGTCACTACAGTCTCTCTTCCTCACTCCCTCTCCTTGTGGCGATAATGAAGTGTTTTTCCTCCTCCTGTACCTACGAAGAAAGACGCCAAAATAACAAAAAGCTTCGGCAATATACATTTTTTTGTGTTACCTTCAATGCTCTGCCTGCTTTGTTCTTCCCTCAATGCCCTCCCTGTTGAGACACTGGGGGACCCACATTGGCAGTAGTCTGAATTAGCACACAGACACACAGGGATGAAAGACCAGCTCTTATTATGGCCTAAACGCATGAGCACACTTCTGGGAATTGAGATGGCTAAATGAGCTCTGCACACCGAGCGCTGTCTTTTCTGGGCTGTTGTTTTGCTCTTTTAAATAATTGACAAGGCTGCGCTAGTGAAGACAGGGACAAATCTGCTGAGTTAATATCTCAGCCAGAGGAGTTTTAGCACCAAATGCTATCAATCCCCCTGTATATGAAACTGTTGCTGCCATGACAGTTCATAAATCTTATGTAACCCCAGCGCAGCGATATAACAAGTACATTCTGCCACCATGTTTATTGTTCCTCTATCGAGCTGGCAGAGCGTGACATCTGCTGTATTTACCCCGCAGATTAGGTGCCATTTACCAACACTTTAATGTCAGCCAGGTCTCAGCATCAGGGAAGGGGACAGATTAGCATGATTGCTGAGGGCACACTCGGGGCTGTTTCGGCCAGCCGAGAAATAAGAGATGTGGTTTTAGTAAAGAGTTGGAGCTGTCACTGTTGCAGGCATGGTGTAGATCTTCAGTGATCTTAAATATTGGGGGTGTTGGGGCAGAGCCGTAGCACCGTTGCCTGTCAAGACTGCAGCGTCGCCGCATTTTCCTCTCCCATGGGAACAGAGTGGTGTGTGATTGAGGCGTTGACTGGGAGCAGAAGCTACGAGACACAGCATGCGCGCTATAGTGAATATCTATTAGCCTGACAGTTTTTTTTTTCTTGCATCTTTTCCCTTTTAATTATTTTGGATTGGAAGCATAGTAGGGTGCAGCACTATCTTCAAGGTCCCCTGCCAGCCACAGCTTCTTTGAAGCCTCTCTTAGAAAAAGAAAACAGCTCTTGGTAGCCAATACGTTCGCGGCCAGCTTGTGTTCGCAAATGTATTGGCTACCAAGAGCTGCATGCAGTGCCAGGCAAATAACAATATACATGTACATGTGTTGAGGTATAAACTATATATACTTCTATATAAACTCCCAAACCCTACTTTTTAAATCACAACAAGGCCCAAGAGGATAAACAGAAGAGATATAACAATCTGTTGTCATCATTTTCACAACACAAAGGTGCCATGTTCCCCACCATGGCAGAGAACAATGGCAAGCCTGTCTCATTGAAATGCACCCCTGCAGCCCTGAAGGGCTAAGGTGATTGGAATGTAGAGCAACCAGCTACCGCTCTCTCCCTACACTTCACTACACTAAACCTCATCCATTGGAAAGCAGGGTCTCCCCGGGGCCTTACAGCACAATCACATCTAAACACACCCCTCACAGTCATGCTACATGTACTGCGCGCCACACTCCGACCTGACCATGCCGGGGCTCCTGTGCTCTTGACCAAGCGTGGGGGATAATTAACAGCCTTATCTCTGGCACGCAAAACACCACCTGGCACTTTCGTCGTGAGCTGAAAGCCCAGTTCTTATGATGCCATGGTAATCAGCTACTCTCACAACACAAGCCTAGAATGGTTGCTCTTAGCGAGTTCCAGCGCTGAAGAGAAACCCTCGTATGAGAAGGAAAAACATGAACAGATGACAAGGATTTCACTCCATTTCCAAGTGGAGAAGGAGAACGGGCGAGAGAGTACTTTTCCGCACCAGAAATAGACTTGTGTTGACTGACGGTAGTCTGCTAACACAGCAGGGCCATTTTTGATTTCAATTTGAGGAGCTGTGGGAAAATAGAGGGCAATGTAAAATGAGTAATTCTAAATAATTCTTATCCCCATTGTATGAGCTTTAACAAGGTCAACGCATGCTATGAATTACTATTAATTTAAGTAGCAAACCGGTGCTGTAAATGAATACATTTAAAAGCGCTTTAAGACAATTGAGAAAGGATTTAAATGCAAAAAGATAAGTGGTTGGAGAAAAGATCTTAATCTGTCCCATATCCTATATTCTGTAATTACTCCATCTGTCTCTCTGTCCTGCTTTTTAAAAGAACACTTATCCCTTCCTCTCTTTCACTCTCCTTTGGATTCTGCAGTAAATCCTCTTGTCCTCCTCAAGCCAATATACAAGACAACATCTGGTGGCAGCTTGTTTCTCATTGTTTCCCTTTTAAACACACACACACACACACACACACACACACACACACACACACACACAGGTTTTAGGTTTCAGGAATCCTCAATTATAGTAATTAGGGGATTCATATTTTATTTTATATTTTATAATAACATCTAATAGTAGCGTCTTCTTCATAACGTGGACACACAACCCAAGAAGACTACAGCAGCACTAGACCATTAACCTTGCATTTTGGAGCCAGAGCTCCCATCTGCGGGGAGTATTTTCAATCACACAGGCCACTTAAAGCATATCATTGCAGAGTAGACTTACTGCGTAGTATTAATCTTCCCAGGTCGCTGTGCAACCTGGACCAGGACTGTGCAACTAACATCCACTAGCCAGGTGCCCTCACGGAAGCTGCGGCACAGTTTGACATTTCCCAGAACACAGACACGCCAGCTATCACAACCACTCAGCTCCAACCAAACTGCTTCATTAGCCTGTCTGATTAAAAGCACAGTGCTGAGTGCACGGGGCTGTAGAGTGAGGAGTAGAGAGGAATGTGAGCCACTTAGCACTGTGGGAGGGGCTGGTGAGTTTCAATCCAAAACAACATTGTTTTTGCAATGGTGGTTTCAACCTCGAGGGGTATTCCAGACACCACCTGTGTTCCATTAGGCTCAGGGAGCAGCAGGGCGCCTCAGCTCATGTGAAGCAATGGAGCACGGGCGGAAGACAGGAGGCCTCTGAAGTATTATTCCCCCTCGACTGTTTTTAATCTCACCCAGCAGCCACAGACTTTCATTTGAAACCGGGATTCAAATGGCTACGCAGGAGAGCCCGTTAGCCATTGTTTTAACGTCAAACATCTAGGAGTAAATGAATTCTTAATGTGACATGGATGGAGTTTGGGAATAATCTGAGGAATAATAAACAAGAGGAATCAATGGAGTCACAATTGGTTACTGTGTAAATGTCACACAGGAGGCTGCTTGTGCATATTTAGTGTGTAAGTGAGAGAGAGCATGCATGCTCTTACAAAGGAAAAAGCACACGTGATCGCGTGAAGTTCATGTGTTACGGGCGCGGACCAAATCTTTCAGCCAAACCCAAAATACATTGCAGGAGAACAAATAGCAAATTCTAAGGTGACCCACCATGTTCTGTTCACCCTTCCCATCAACCTTGGCTCCATCTTGCCATGATCTACTACTCTTCGTCTTGAGCTGTTGCAAACTCTCAATGCCAAAAGGGCACATGCCCAGGTGCTGGTTGTGGCCGAATTGCTGTTCTCAGCACACAAAGGCAGTGTCGCCGGGGGAGGATGGCTCAGGAGCTGTCACAGTAACAGGAGAACACCTGGGATTTCTGTCGACAGTCTCCCAAACTGTCTCGCCCTCCCTCCTGTCTCCTATGATCAATGGCATTCTCATTGACATTGACCTTTAAACTCCAATTAGCCACTAAATCAGAAATTAATTATTAATATTACAAAAACCAACAGGGCTTAGGTTGTTTGTCACTTTCACCTCATTATCATTTGCTAATGGCCATCCTTGCATCTAATTTCCACAATAAAGGCGAGGTGGTGGTGTTTGCAAAAAAATCTGCCAAGATGGAGATAGATGCGTTCTCTTTTCCGATGTGTGTTCTTCGTTACAATGCTGTGTGGATAGAGATGTTTCAGGTGCATCTACAGGCGGTTTTAGCTGCATTGCAAGTGGAGGACAGCATCCACTTGCAATCCCAGAGTCCTCCTATCCTAATTCACTGTGAAATGGTTGACAGGGAAGTGTGAAAATGGCTCTCAGAGAAACAACAGTTTGTGACTTGTACAACAGTCGGAGCTGTCTTCTTCACACACTCCCTTGTTAATTATTTTCCATCTTCTGTTAAGTGTCTTGTTGTGAAATAGTGCCAAAGGCTTCCATGGAAACACCACTGAGCTTTGGGTAATAAATAAATGGCTTTTGGATTTGAACAATCTCTTTTGGCTAAATGAGCTGTTTGGCATGCACTGACAGAGCCAGGGGTGTATTGCATAGCGGTGTAATAAATGTGACTCAGCTATCCAATAAGTGGTAATGTTCTGTCAATTACCCTTGATGCGCTTCTTTATTGGCTAGGTCTGCAGACTACAAATAGGCCAATCAGTTAGTTTGAAAGTTTTTGGTTTGCTTACCCAATTACCTCAGAGGTTATGGAGAAGTAAACCAATAAAATAATAATATTCGCATGAGTTTGTGTGAATATTTGTTAGAGGGCCTAGAATTTTTTCGCCGTTGCATTTTTGTTAGTTAGTTAGTTTATTAATTTCTGGAGTTAGTTAGTTAAATTTTCCACAGCGAACAACACTGCATTCATTTTAAAATTAAATAATATAAAATTATACTAACAAGACCACAAAGTTCACAGAAATTGCTGAGGCAGGTTATCGTCGAGAGGATGTAAAACAGGATAACATGAACAGAACATGCATTCTGTTTTAAGCAGAACTCTCAGAAGTACTCAATGATCCCTAATTGTGGCCTACATTTTACATCATATTACTGTGACAGATGGGCATTCACTGCTCTTGTTCAAATTCATGTGGTGATATGAACTCACTTGCATGAGGGCTTGCCTCGGGCTGCTGCCTCCAATGCCTGCTCAGTACAGACTGCTGTTTGTCTTTTAGTGACAACGACAAATGCAAATCTCCTTTGACTTCCCCTTTGCTTAATGTATCAACACAGGGTAAGCATCACTCAGGGAGAAACATCTGATTCTTCCCTGATAGGCGAGCACCACCTCTTGCCCTGCGAGGATTTGCTTGTTAATTGATTAGTGAGCCACTTTGAATGTTTTGAAGACTCTGCCAATGTCACGATGGCTGAACAGCCTCCTGAGGCCCTATCGCTGGTCCCGAGAGAGGGACTTGAGGCGAGAGAGCTGGAGAGCTGGAGAGCTGGGGCCACAGGTGTTTTTTCTGAGCTGCATATACTCTCCCACTAAGCTTATTACAGTATTGGCCAGTCCAATTCTCTGGCCTCACTAGCCCCACCCTGTCTTGCTAACGGTGGATAATGGTAAAAATTGTAAACTCAAGCGAGCAGTGCCCTTAAAAGCCTAAAAGACCTTAGCAAAACTGTCATCAAAACATTATCTTTATTAAATGTTCATAACAAATGCTTGTTTGATTTTCCAACAAACGGAAATGAAACGTTGAGAGAACAATATGGCTTTGTTTATGAACATCATATGTAAGACAAAATATCTATTAGTTCAAGCATTCTAACAATGAGCGCAGCTGTCAAGTTATGAAGTTTACAGGATCTGGCAGTGTTCCCACAATCCCCATTATAGAATTGTTTACCACCACATGACATGAATCCACGTGTCCGTGGATTGGCATAGCCAGATCGATGCACTGTATAAATGCGTGTCGGCGTGTGGATGGCGGATGGTGTGCAGACAGATGTGCTACTGTAGCATCACATCAAGCCTTACATGAACACTCCTACAAGCCTTGGTGGCATGCACCATAATTATAGCACATTACAGCCTTTTACATTTAGTAGACAGCTCATCTCTGGTCCTCTCTAGCTCAGAGCTGATCTGACACGTCGCTTGGGTGACTTTGGATGAATATGAGTGAGAGAGAAGCAAGATAGAAAATGAGAAGACAAACAAAGATAGAAACAGACACTCTAGGCTACCCACCCACAGTGTGCGTGTGTGTGTGTGTGTGTGTGTGTGTGTGTGTGTGTGTGTGTGTGTGTGTGTGTGTGTGTGTGTGTGTGTGTGTGGACAATTAGGAAGTATTTAGACACTCACACACACACACACACACACATGCACAAATTGCACATGTGTACTGAAGATTTATCGGCGTTTGAAGGACAGACAAATACACTGTTTGTGTATACACACAATCACCTGAGACAGATACACTACACATGAACACACACACACACACACACACACACACACACACGATCCGTGGCAAGATATAATCAAACGCTAAAAACATTGTACCCACTCACCGGTCAAACAAATGCAGATTTAGATGTCATACCATAGCCACACCATGTCTAGACAGCATGCACTGTATATTGGGCTAGACAGACAGCACTGCCCTTAGGCGATGTGATGATACAACTGCTCAAACTCAAACAACATTAAATAAACCACCAGTGATCCACTGGCTGTCACACAATACAGGAATACAAATCCCATTATAAAACCAATATACAATATACCTCATTCCATTAACAGCGATTAAACATCTAGGTAAACGGACTTGAGTGCTGTTGTCAGTGTTAATGCGATGTCTCATTGCGTCCTTTGTGGTCGTGAATGGAGGATGTGTCACACACGCCTGGCCCGGATGCATCAGACAGTGTCGGCAAACGTGTTATTTCAGGTGCAAAAAATTCAATCCACCAGAGCACTTCGGGAACTGTTCCTGCCAAAACTGACGCATCCTGACTGGTCTATATACGCAGACAAGCTGGCGTTCTATTCGCTTCTGTGAAACTATATAGTCCATCTCAAATAGGTCTGTCCAGCACTTATATAGACCATGGCATCTGATTCAAATGAGAAAACACTGCACTGGACAAGGACGGGACACAGCACTTTGGGCCATGCACTCTCATTTCAGCTACTGGTGATAAACCTCAGGCATAAATGGATAATGTAGGCTACTGGGTGCTGTGGGTGCTTAGTAAAATGGTTGTGCTGCATTGGCAAACAATAATAGTCTTGGCCCGCATTTGCAGTTGCAGTTTGACACTAACTTCAGAGAAATTTAGATTTACAGATTTGGATTCCATGTGTGAGTCTTCATAACTTTTCCATAAAATGCAGGTACTGCAGTGGGGTTTTGCATTGGCATTTCTGAGAACCTGTCACGATGTTCAGATAATAAGTTCAAACCTCTCTCTCTCTCTCTCTCTCTCTCTCTCTCTCTCTCTCTCTCTCTCTCACACACACACACACAAACGCACAGAAGCACACACACACACAAACACACACAATTTATCTTTAATTTACTGCTTCAGGACAGAGTAAATACCCTAAATGGTTATAATGCAGGCTGCTAAAATATACTGCGTGCACGTATTTATGCGTGTGGTTGTGTGGCAAGGGGAGGGATTGGGTGGAGTAGAGACAGTTCTGTCTAAGAATTCATATCGTGACATTGTCAAAAATAGACGGGTATCAATACTGATATAATTAGGTAGAAGCATAAACATTCGTTAAGATTTGAACACATCGGCTACTTATATAGCTACTTAACGATGAGCAAAATAGGCTTTGATCTGAGTGTGGCATGCAAAAGGTCTCTAGTGGTCCGAAGATAACCTTGTGAACTGTGTTTTCTTCCATGGTAGTCCTTTATGCCTACAGCAAAGTGTAGGCAATGCTATGAGCAATAGTCCCGTGACCCCGGCACAACTCATAAACTGCAGTGCGGCATTATGTTATTACAAAAAAAGTCGATCCCTCGTTTCTATACATATGAAAATGTCAGTCCCTGAAACCAATGCATTCTGTGCGTGTTGTGCAAATTCCAGATGCGCTTCAAATGGCGCATCGCCTTGAATAATATCTACGGGGCAGTGTGCTGCATTGTATCCTACAGTAAATGTTTCACATAAAAACATCTGCCAATCTGCATTATTCTAATATGAAAGGAGTATATTCACATTTGACGAGGTCACGCCATAGATAGACATTTTGTGGGAAAAGTTATAGCCTACTTACCCCTTTTAAACATTTTGAAGATTGTTTCTCGTTTTCGGTCCTCTGAGAATCATCTATTCCTATATTCCAGACTTTAACTTGTTCGCTTCTCTTTTGAAGTTGACAAGAAATACGATCAATTGTCACTCCTCTTGTATTTCTTGCGATCCTTTCCAAATTCTTGACTTGCACTGCACACTGACAGCGGACATTGATCTTCTTAACAAAGTATTGTAGGCTAAATTAACCTGCAATTAGGCGAAAGAAAATTGACAGAAATCATCTCCTCATGGCGAAATAACTCTAGTATGTCGCGACTCCAGCATCAACCTGGGAAAAAGCCGTTTGCTTTTCCTTAGACGAAAATGACCGTAAAAGCGCAATAACAGCTTTTTTGAGCAAGGCGAAAAACAGACAAAAACGAATTGAATTTCCTCTTGACAAGTGAAATTTCCTCTTATGCGAAGTCTCAGTGTAGACCTGACACTTAAACTATATCATATAGGTTAAAATATCTTATTAACACAAGTTCACATTTCACCTCTGATGTCGGATTCGCGGACTCGAAATCCTCCTTAAAATGCAGACTTTGGTGCGTTTGGTCCTTTAGAATCCCCTTTAAGCACTCCTTTCAACTTGTAGGCTAATTGTTACATATTTTTCAGATAATATGTCTGTAAAGATCATCCCATTTTTGACAAATGCACCAGAGGGTGGACTTGTGCAGGTTAGGCGCTCGATAGCGAAAAAACTGTGTGGATCTCTCAGCCTCTCTAGCGGGCAGCCTGCTGTCCATCTGTGAGGCTCATCCTGCCTCAACACTACCTCTCTCCCAGTGGCAATAGACAGTAAAACGCTATTATAACGGTATTATAACATGACAAAATCATTCAGTATGTCCCATATATATTGATAGCCTACTCATTTTCTACAGTTTAAAAACACAAACAAACTATTATGAAGCGTTAAAACTACCCCCCCCCCCCCACACACACACACACACACACATATGTAGGTCTACTAATGATCTTTATTTTACTAACATTTCAAACGTAGATAATAATAGCGATCAATGGCGATTTTATGTAGCCTAGTATGTGTTTAAAGCATTATTTTTAACTATACAATTATGAAATTGTATATTTCTGTCTTGTAGTAGGGATAGCCTAATACCTACTACAAAATAGATTTGCCTTTGCCCTGTTCAGAACCATGGACAGCGCAAGTGCGCTCGGTCGCATCGATGTTCGACTAGCACCACTTTCCTCTTCATTTGACTAGCTTTGCCTTTGTGGCTCTCACATGGTCGAAAAACATGGCTGCGCCCCAGAAAGAAACGCAAGTTGTTCCTGCTAAAAAGAACACAGGTACTGTAGGTGTTAATGCACCGGAGATATTTGCTATTACATGAAGTAATTAATTTCGTTATTTATAGTGCTAGGATGTATTTCGAATAAATGTTACAAAAAGGTTAGGCTGCTTTGTCTCGCTGCAAGATAAAATACACTGATTCAAATCTCATATTCTGACCTAAGATAGTAAGAGCAACGTTTTAATCATGTGCTTATTTAAATAATCAATTTGCACTATTTAAACTAGTAGCGTATTAGCTAAAGAGGTGTCTTGTTTTGCATTGCTACAGTGCCTTCGACTCCAGTCATTTATCTTCCTGACGTAAGACTATTACATTTAATAACAGTGCTTTTATTACACTTTTACATCAGCGGGAGGACCTCGGCGAGTCGCCAATCAAATCCCTGATGAGATCTTAAAAGACCCAGAGTTAAAGGATGCGATCCGAGCCCTACCTGAAAATTACAACTTTGAAATCCACAAGACAGTCTGGAGAGTGCGACAAGCCAAAGCCAAAAGAGGTGAGCTCAGTTACTCACATCACATAATTCATTAGGCAGGTGATTGGAACGATAAAGGCAAAATAAAATAGTTGGCTCCTTCACTATGTTCCATCAGTCCAATTCATTCAAATGCATTCATTTACAGTATGTGACATGTAATTGTTTACTCATTGTAGCCTATGTTTTTAGCTGCTGGTATCATACTTTAATATTATTAAATCAACTCTCAGCCCCTGTTAGCCTTGGAATGTTGGTGCTGTTTTATGTCTGCGTGCTACCTAGTCATGGTGAGCATTATCGAACTACAATGTCACCTAGACTCTAGTGCCCTATAGTTGACACTTCTGAGTAGTGATGCACCGAAATTAAAATTCTTGTCCGAAACCGAAAATTCAGAATGCACTTGGCCGAAAACCGAAAATGACTTATTTTAAAAGTTTTTTAAATAATTGTATCAATATACTTTTTAATTATTTTCATGAATTTAATGAATCTGAATTAAAAAAACTACAAACCAATAGATGTCGTGTTTTTAGGTGGTGTATCAAACCTGACGTGGAAAAGTGTTTCGGCACCCCCTCTGGAAATTTCTGCGGAACAAATACTGAAGATCGCAATGTCCTTATCAACACTTTCAAGTATTTCGCTGACATGATCTGCCTTTTCTGGGTAGCGCCTTGGTAATGTTAGATCTTCAAGAGTGAAATCTGAACACTGAGGGACGGGGAGGCATATATTTCGGGCTGATATTTTCGGTCTTTTTTCTCTTTCGGCTGAAAACCGTAAATACCACTTCCGGACGAAAATTTTCAGCTGCCCAAATTTCGGTGCACCCCTACCCCCCCCCCCCTTGACTAGACACGACTATTATTTTTACATAATCATTGCCCTGTCGTCATCAATGTTTGTGTTATGACATTAACATGCTCAAACTATGTAATCACAACTATATTATAGCCAAATGAAATGCTTCCCTACTGGGAAGATTGAAGCCCTTGTGCCACCCACACGCAAGTGCTAGGAGTGTGTGTGTGTGTGTTTATTTCTGTGTGCATGATCTCTCTGTGATTGTAAATGTGTTTGCAAATATGTTGACACTTGGCCAAGGATGTACTGATTAGAACAGGGGTGGCCAACAAGTCTGGCATGAGGAGCCAAAAAAGAAAAAGCAGCATAACTGCAAAGAGCCACACAACACATGCGCACGCACACACTTGTATAGCAAAAGTGACTTACAATAATGTATAAGCCTACTGATATAACAGTTTTTTGTTAAGGTTGAAACAAAAACAGTTTTTTTTAACATTATTTAGGTTTAACTTTTGTACAGTATTACTTCCTTTTATTTGACACAGTGGGGCACCTAACAGTCCTAACAGTTTTCACAATCCTTTTCAGGGTTGTATTGAGTTTTGGCTACTCAAATCAACTATTTCACGTGTGTCAGTAAGAACAGCGCAATGCTTTGACCTGTTTTAGTGTAGTGCCGCCTGTTTGAGGATAGCCCTCGGTCTGCACATACGGAAATTAAGAATTTTACGTTCTTCCGCCAGAAAATATAGTCTTCACAAACACAGCCGATAAGGCCCGTTTACAGTTACAGTTACAGCATTTAGCAGACGCTTTTATCCAAAGCGAATTAGAATTACATTGTTCTATTACATGGAGCAGGTAGGGGTTAGGCATCTTGCTCGAGGATGCTTACAGGTAAGCCGACTCTGGGACTCGAACCCACGACCTTGTGGCTGGGAGTCCAACACCTAGACCACTAGACTATCCTGCCCCCCTTTTGAGACACAACGCGACAACGGCACCACTGCGCTCTGAAGCCCATTATTTCCAATGGCTTGCGCTGCTACACGTTGGCTTTTTGCTGCATCAAGCAAAGCGTGGCTGCGGCACGTAGCATGGCGAGCGACACACCGCTGCTTCACTGCTTGTTTTAGTCGCTTAAGAACCAGCGTGCATTGTCCCTGCAATTTACGCCGATCGTCAGCGAGTCATATCGCGTCGATACGATTTCAGTTTAGATTTTTAACAAATTAGCAAAGAATTCTGGAAACATGTTTTCACTTTGCCATTATGGGTTATTGGGTGTAGGTTATTGGGCAAAAATTACAAATTTATCAATTATCAAAATCTGATGGAGCACTCCTTTGTTTTTATTTAGATAGGAACCAGCAATGTAATATGTAATAATGACATGTAATTGTGTTCATTTGAACAATCCTCATTCCAAAGAATGGTCATTTACCAGAAATTAGTCACTGGATTTAATGACTTCATAGAAACACAGCCTGGTAAAAGCATCCTGCTTTTGCAAGCGTAGCCTCTTTTCTTAGCTTTACAGGCATTGCCAATAAGTGTCAATCAAATAATTAGCAGGCAATTCGACCACCTTCGACCAATCAGAACAAGACCCATGTGGGAAATATTTTCTGAACACAGGCACTTAATTACTGGTTGCTGATTGGCTGGCGTTTTTCAATTGACAGTTCCCAGACTGATATGCTGAGTGAAGTAGAGGCTTGCAAATTCAGGATGGTTTTACACCAAACAAATAAAATGGAGAAAATACAGAACTTAGAGTAGTGGATCTCAACCCATGTCTCACGAAAACCCATAGCCATGGGTCCTGAACAATGAATACTTCTTTAATAATATAACATAATAGCAACAAGCATTACATGGATGCTATTGAAAATAGGGCTCAAATGTATGCACATTTGAGTAACGATAATAAAATGCTAAAAGATAAAAAATATAATTGAAAATATTATTCTTAAAATCATCTCGCGCCCTCCCCAAAGCACCCCAAAATGCTGTCTATGTCTAGTTGGTTTTTAATTTAATTGTTTTGAAGATAAATCATAAACGTAGTTCTCCTTTACCCTTAGGACTTTTTGAATCTGGTTTCTAAAGCACAATAATCAGTACATGATTTAGCAAAAAATGTCCCTTACTGATGTTACTGGCATAATTTATCGACTTCCTGTGGGTGGGTTTGCAAATAGAATGCTAGAACAATTGAATAATCTTCTAGATGGCCCCAAGTGCAGTGTACCAGCTTGTCTGCCTTCATCCTTTGTTGCATGATGTTTTCATTAGAGCACATGCTCTCTCCCTTGACTCAAATAGCAAAGATCACTGTATCACCTCGGCTGCTCTCTATTATCCTTCTGCCTTTAGTGTCCATCTGATTATTTGCCAGCTTTTGAACCTTCTGTGAATATCTATGTACAGCGTACCCAGCGTGTAATGGGTAATGATTGGCAGCTGAGCATGTTGCAGCTGTTTTAATTAAAATACCATACGCAATTATTACGCAATTAAAATTGAATTTTTGTTTAATCTTCTATGTGTGACAGGCACGTTGTCTGCGATGTGAAAATTTGATTTAAAATGTATTTATTTTTAATATAGCCAAACATGACTGTTGTTTTGATACAGGCTTTTATGTTATGAGATTGAGATAAATATTGTATGGGCATGTATGGGAGTTTTTTGGAAAAGAGGCCTGGGTATTGGCAAGGACCTCACGATACGATACATATCAAGATACTAGGGTCACGATACGATTACATCACGATACATTGCGATACAATACATATTGCGATATTATATTTATATATATATATATATATATATATATATATATATATTCTTTTTTTTTTAAAGAA